>VWZN01009447.1:99046-220101 GCA_013396955.1 Regulus satrapa | reverse complement strand
TTTTTTTTTTCTTTTTAATGCTTTTCACAGTTGGGGAAAATACTAGGTGCTATTTTTCCTTCCTCATCAGGAAAAGAAAGTGACAGAAATCTACACTCTTGGGTGAAGGCCTTCTGTAACACTAGAGTGTTTGGTGTATCAAGTTCAAGACAATACTTGAATAAGAATACTTACAATACTTGAAGTGCTCTTATTGTTGTTTCTATTTAAGAACTTCTTACAGCACAGACACGTCTCAGTCAATACATAATACTTAAGCAAGCATTCTGGCTTTCAATATGGAAAGGATGGGGCTACGGTTAGACTAACCTGCATCTGGGCTCTTTTAATTCTGATGGATTTATTTCTTAATCTCTTCAGTGTTTGAACTTTCATTTGGAGGTTGAATGAAGTGTGGGAAATAGAATTTCTTTTGTTTTCCAGAGTTGCTTTTACTGTTTATACTTGACATTTATGCTACGTAAAAAGAAGAACATCTGGAGTTAAGCATTCAGCTACAGCTATAACATGGTGTATTAATGCTCAGATGCTTTTGTGTTTGGTTGGGTTTTTTTTCTTTATGTTACTTTTATGTATGGAAAGGTTATAAAACTGTGATTGGTTTCAGCATTGAAACTAGAACAACATTTGTCAACCAAACCCTAGGAAACCAGGATGTGGTGGGGTACCCAGACCAGGATATCAGAATGATTCTGACATATTGGTGGGTCAGAGAGACTCTGTTTGTTGGAACAACCCAGGATGTTGATCACCATTTTTACTAAGTAACTGATATTGTTACTGATATTGTTACTGATATTGTTACTGATATTGTTAATATCAGTAACGTGCAAAAGTGGATTTCTTATGGAAAGAAATCTAAGAAATTTCTAATGGAATCTGACCATGCTTCATTGATGTCTATGATGATCACTTCTATGTCCCAATCTTGCCCATTTTGGTCAGTCTCGGGGATGTATTAAAATGTTCCATGGGGATGTATAAAGGACTATTCTTTGCCAGTCTCTGAACTATGTCCAGAAGCTGAATGAAAGGAGACACAACTCAATGACCTTTCCTTTTTGATTTGGCATGAAGGATGTAGGACAGCAGCTTGTTCATGCATTTACGCTCCTAGTGTTCAAATCCAGCCCTGCTGCAAAGAAGTGCTACAGAGTGTATGAAATTTCATATTTTTGCAGTTAGAGGCTACTGTGGCCTTCCCACTGTGGAGGCCGCCACACACTGCCATTCTGTGTCTCAGTAGCTATGACTCTCATGTAGCACCCAGCCCCAAAAACTCAGAATAGCTGGTATTCTGTGGGAGTCCTGACAACCCTATAGCCCTCTGATTTGTCCCTGTGTGTCTTCCAGAGCTGTTATTTCAGCAGTGCCTTGGCTTCCCTTCTGTCCCAAATTTCAAGTTCTCATCCATCTACTTAGGTGCAATTACCAGTGAAGCAATTAATTCAGTAATAGTTAAGGTGATATCTTCCTGAGATACTGATATTGTAGTTCTCGATAAGCGGATGTTTACAATTACATGCATATCATTTCTACACTTGCCAAGTTACTGAACTAAACTGAATAAAATAGCTGCACAGGAGGAAGCCCCAAACCCAGTAGGTAGCTAGTAAGGAGACCATCATGCAAATCTCTATTTGCAGATTCATTCTGGTAAAAGTCCTATGAATCAATTGAACTGTTAAGTTTGGGTTTCATAGAAGCTTTCTGTTGGAACTGAATGGGTGGTTTTTTAGACTTATTTTGATGGAATGAAAAACTGGTTTATCAATTCTTTAAAATAAGCCAAGATGTATTTTTACTTTTCTGACAAAATAGTCAGAAGTTTCTTACAAGTTACTTGATATAGAGCTGAGTAGTAAGTTACAAACAAAAATGTGTGGATTCTGTTTTTCCATGAAACTTCATCTGGAGTTTCTTCTAGTGTATAGCAAGGCTGTGTAAATAGAGAAGTTACAATACACCCGGTTTCCAAAAGTTATATTTCTATTTTAAAAAATCATCTGTTTAAAGACTAGTATGTCAGAGTGATCTGACAAAGACTAGTGACCATCAGTAAGATATTTTTCAAGTTCAGAGACCGAATGCAATTTTTAAAAAAAAATTATATGTGGCTACACAAGTTTTTCGTAGAGATTTTGGATCAGTTTGAATTAAATTATGCATATCTTCATTTGTTTTCTAATTATTTCCTTATTTTAAGAAATATGCCTTTTATGTAACTAGACTGCCTAAATACCTCCCAAATTTAGATATTCCTCTGGGAAATGTGTTAGTAATTCTATTCCTATTTCCCAGAAATGTCAGAGAGAACAAATGGTCCATGAAGTGTGACTTGAAAGTCAAGAGATTCAGGCTCTGACAGATTGCATCCAGAAACATATATATTGCCCAGCTGATGACCCCTTGCTGAGACTGTCTTGCATCAAGTTCCATCTGTCATGAGTAAACCCAGGCTGTTCAAGTTTCTTGGATGGTTTTGTCTTTTTCAGTGTTTCAAATTTTGAGTTGAATGTTCCATTATAATGCAGAAAAAGCAAACAAACTCACATGAGGATTGATAAGACTCATGTAGAGTGCAGTTGGAAGCACAGAGTTTACTTGGGCAGGTTTTGGGGTGCCATTTCTGCTACCTGCCCAGGAGCTGTATCCTGCAGCATCTGAAATTTTCAAGAGTTTTGAAGGTTCATGCCCATACAAAGTGTGAAGAGAAAGTTAGAAGGCCAAACTCCAGAGGTGACACAAATTCTGACTGAGCCTGTTGGTCAGAGTGACTGGAGAGACAGAGATTTTTAAATGTCCTCATATCTTTGAAACGTGAGTACCTTAAACTGGAGCTTTTGAGATTGTAATACATAAATAATCCCACTCTTATTTCCAGATATCATAACCAACTGGATACCAACCAGCTATTCAACAGTAATCAGCACTGAACATTGTACAAAGCGATCTTCAGTTCTACTTCATCTGTTGTTACATGAAATTTCTCTTTTAATGAAAGCTTCTGATTATTTTATATACTCTCTGTAAATGTACTTGTACTTAGTTGTTTAGATTAGGCATGGTGCCAAAATTAATGTATGTAAAAGGATATTAACCTCTAACTAAGTATTTTTATGTCTTCATAGGTTTCCCCTGATTTACAGAATGAAGTGCTTATTAGCTTATTAGAGACTGACCCAGATGTTGTAGACTATTTGCTGAGGAGGAAAGCTTCCCAGTCATCGTGAGTAATCTGTTTTTTCATCATCTCTTTTTCTGCTGGGAATCTCTATCTCCCACTGGAAGTGTCCAAACGGTTCTAGTATTCCACAGCTCTTCTGCACTGTCTACAGTGGGGTAGAAATATCCTCCCTATTACGCAGACTCTGCCAAAGAAATTATGACTCTTGTACAGCATTTTCTAAAGACAAAACTTGTTTCCCTGATTCAGAGGAAAGATTGTGTTCTGCTGCAGAGAACAGAATGACATGTACATAAAAATATTCAGTGCACTATTATCTGACAGGATGTATTTTAGTCATCTGCTGGTTCATGTCTTGGGTTTATTGTAGTCTTCAGTAACAGGAAGCATGTATTCCACTATCCTTGAAACACACCCTAGAGTGCCTTAACACTGTCACAGCGAGCCACTGGGCCACTCTGTCATTCTTTTCCTATCCTATACACACAGGACATTGTGAACAAGCCAACTGCCACAACTGTGGAGACTTCGGATAGCATTTAATTGTATGCTTTGTGAAAGATCTGCAGAGAAAAAAAATCACACTGGTCACTATAGCAGTTATGATACATAACATATTCCGACCTTGTGTATGGTGTATATATGCCTGCACCCTTGTGCCTTAATGCTGTGAGTTTGTACATTCAGATTTACAGGATTCCTGGCTTTCTCATGGGACCACACAGTTATTGTCTTTATTCTAGTGAATCCCAATATTGCAGACCCCAAAATCAAAAAATTTGACTTGCTTTAAGTAATTTTTAAGAGGGTTTCTAGACTCTAAAACTCTCTAGGACATATTGGACTTTGTCTTCCCATGTTGGTGGAAAGTGCCTAGTGCATTCAGAATATAATTTAAATTGAATTTGTACAGTCAGTTAGCTATGATTTTTTTTCTCTCCCTCTTAGTTGGAGGTAATGTAATATTGGGCCTGGCTTCAAAGGAAAAGGTATACAAGAAATAGTGTAACTAACACCTTCAGGAAAAAGCTTTCTTTAACTATAAAATTTGGAAACAAAAAGATGTGCAGAATATATTGAGTTGTAAAGGATTTTACTAGTTTGTCAGCTCAACCACATGAAGTAGGAAATTATCACAAATCGTCTGATTTGGGGTAATTTTCTCTGTGTGAAATAATTTCAGCTAGTTTGTCTAATGACAAGTAATGGTGTGTATATTTAGATCACAGTAAGTGCAGGATAGTTACAGGTACATGAGCTGCCTTTTAGACTTGTTTCACTTTTGCCAGAAGCCAAGACTACAGTTAGGACTGACACTCCAAATTATATGACATAAGGTAGTGTGTGTAGAGACTTCTTCCTTTCAGCCCTTGGTTTGGAAGGATCATATTACTTCTAAATCAAGCTAATAAAAACTTCACCCTGGATTTCACCATCTATATAATACAGAGACATCAAATTGAATCTCACATGTGGCTACAGATACCAATTGTGCATAAGTTAGTCACAAATCATTGTGGATGTAACAGGTAATTGTTAGATCCTGTTTCCTTAATTGACTTTTCCTCAAACTTCCTTACTTCTAGCCAGCATGCACATCTACAGGAGAAAATGCATCTTTTGTGGAAAGCTGGCCACAACTGACAAAAGGCATTTTGTAAGGAAATGTTCTGAAGCCAAACAGGAGCATATAGCTACAGTAGTACTAATTTATTGTGCTGTCAGTAACGGGCAGATGAAATATCACTGAGACAGGAAAAAAATTACTGTCTTTTTTTTTTTTCTCCTCTGCTGTCATGTAAGTGATTTACTTTAAATGTTAATGAGATATGTTTTCACTGTGGTTGCAACTTCTTGGTTAAGACATTCCAGGCACATAGAGAGAATGTTGCTTAGTGTTATTGCTAGGAGTGTGATGCTCTTAAGAGATTAATGTATTTCACAACATAATCTCAATTTTGAGGCTACAAATGTGTTGCTTATTTTTCCTATAAGAAATGTGAGACAGCAGACAACAAGGAGGTGTTTGTCTTGATTTCATAAAAATGAGCCTCCAAAATACATCCTTATAGCTCTTGGAAATTGCCTTGTCACATACTCAAAATACAAATGTGGATCTGTGGAACAAAAACCTTTATATGTTCTTGAGACTGTCTTACCAGAAGAGCTAGTTGTCTGCATAGAGTATAGAATCAACTTCAAAACTAATGTCACATTAATTGCTTTGAAGGTCCTGTTCTGCAATTGCCCTCACATTTCTGCTCTTGCTATCATTATAAATGCTTTCTTGGCTCTGATCTAATGGAAAAAAACCAATCTCTTTTCCTCCCCAGAGGAGGACAAATCAGATGTTCCTCATCTTTCAGTTCTCTTAAGAGCTGAGCATTGTGAACAGTGTGTCAGGGAATTTATGGAAGTTGTTCATGGTAATGTGCTAATTACAAATGACAGCAATTGGGAAGTGTGCTTTTGCGGGTGACTTCCCAATTTTTTTGTATGTTGGCTTGATGACAATGGAATTTGGGTTTACAGCTGTAAGATGAAGCATCTTTAACAAAAAATAAAATCTTTTTCTTATGGTTATTTATTGCTTATCATGGTTAGTAGTCCTTTCAGTCCTTTCTAAGTTACAGCATTTTTGGTTGTTTTTAGATAAAGGTAGGGAGTTCTAATCCATCCTGATTTGTGACAGAAAGATGAAACCCATACAACAGGTCATACACTATGTGGAAATGCAGTTTTTAAAGCTGCAGAGGCTCCTTGAAACATTGAGTCCTCTACCCTGTTGTAGCAGCAACCATGTCATAATCCCACAGTAATCTGCCTTGCTGGTAGCACCTATGTTAGTCAAATATGTGTGGAAATTAGTGCTGTGTGCTGCCAAACCATCACACTCCATATGATTTGCCTCTTGAAGGTGTGATTGTTTTCCCATTCAGAAGGTTTAAGTTATAATAGAAAAGGGCTTCTGCCAGAAACAGTAAGGGATTTCCTATTTTGATAACCTGGATGCTATTAGAAAAGTAGGAATATCCTCAGAAGAAGCAGTTATTGTGATTAACACATTTCCAGTTAACCCAAACAAGTGGATTCCAGTGGGCAACATAAATTCATAGAAAGATGCCTGTTGTTTTGGAATCTGAAATTATATTTTTCATTTCATGTGGCATAGGTTCCTTCTGCTGCTTTCAAATCTTTCCATTGGTACTTAGTCCCTTTTAAAATCTTTTCCTTAACATGGTTCATAACCCTTGAAAATACTTTACTTGCCTTCCCATTCCTCACATTTGATTGCCCATAATCATCTATTATTCTTTGTGGGGACCATAATCTGCCCTTCCTCATATATTGCATATAGAGGAGTGGGTCTTTTGCACAGTATTTATGTTTGCCTTCCAATTTATTTTCTCCCTGATGAGTGAGTAGAGAATCTCACTATCCAAGGGAAGAAGAATTTTGAGTTGTAGTAAACATCCGTTTGCTAATGAACTCAAACAGTAAAGCAAACAGATGCAAAGTTTTCATTTGAAGGGATTTGTGAGAATTCGTTCTTTATTTGCAAAGAAGCAAACCAAAGTCTTCTTGCGAGTTGTTTTATTTTGTTCGTGAAGTAAAGCTGCAAATGTATGAGTTCAATTTCCTGCTTTTAAGTATTTAATCAATTTTAATGGTTTATTGTAGTAGGATTGACAGAGTCCACAGGAGTTCCTTTGATTTTTAAAGCAATTTTGCCTAAACAAATTCGGAAGTGACATTCTACATGTATATAAACAATAGTATGAACTTACCAGCCAAAGCCGTACATCAGTTTAGAAACTTGAATGTTTGAATCATTCCAAAGACTTGTAAGTTTCCATTCAGGTAAATTTTTAGCAGGAGTTCTGTCTTGAGAAGAGGTAAACTGTAACAGATCATTTAAGGTAAGACATGAAATCAGTGTTTCACACAGCTCAAGTTTATGTTTCCTCATTCTTTCATTTCCATTTCTGTTTCCCTTATTCCTTGTGTTACCTTGCCATGGCTAAATGCTGGTTTACCTCTGTCTGATTTTTCCCTGTGCAGCACAGTTAAGTTTTGATGCTGCAAGGATTTATGTGCAATAAACCTTACTGTTTAGATGGCATTCACTCTAGAAGGCTGGAAAGAAGGATGTTTGGTCATAGGAAACCTGCATATACCAACATTTCTCCCTTTTTCTAAGAGGTCCTTCTAGTTCCTCTGAAAATTCCAAGACATTGCTTAAATTTCCTATCACTCCACAAAGGCTTTTAGTAATTAGGAGAACAGAAAGAAAGAAGCAAATGGCAAAAAAAAAGAGAAAAAAAGGTTTGTGATAGAATTATACAAACTTTAAAAACTATAGTTCTTCAGTGTCCGTCTTCTTCAGTGTTTACAGATTAATGTACATTGGACTCATGTTCAGATAAGAAGTTTAGGTGAGAAGTTACATAATTGAGGGGTGTTTTTTTGGGTTTTTTTTAAATTACTCCCCAGTGTTACCGTGCTACTCTGGGAGGCTTGTGAAAGAGCAACTTTGCCAAGTGGTTGCTCTGTCTTTTGAGTTTGCCTCAGTTTAACTCCAGTGATAGTTTTGACACTGAGAGTTACTGAGGAGTAACATTATGTAATTTATTCCTACCGCTTCATGGTTGCTTTAATACTGGGGAAAAAAAAGGAATACTGAATAACATCATAATTGTGCTGTCAATTGTATATATTTTATTTTTTGGGACATGCAATATGTAAATCAGCTGGAGAAAAAAACAACAGCTTGAAAGTGCTGTTAAGTTTTGTTATTATTTCTGTATTAATGTTTACTGTGTTGAGGCTAGCTGTGTGTTTTCTTTATTTTCTTTCTTCAGTTTTATTTTATTTGTCTGGAAAGAGGGTTACTGTTCGTAGCAAGAAATGAGTTTTGGCTGCTCACTATGTTCAAGCTGTCCTTGGATTTGACTATGAAAAGGTCTGACCATTTTCAGACATTTACAGGAAGGAGCCTCTGTTGTATCACATTTAATTAGAACAGATATTTGCTAGAGGTTGCTGAAAGAAGGGTTTGACTCAAGCGAAGCAAACGATAAACATCTATAAAACAAAGGTTCAGAGAAATGAAAATCTAGTAATAGAATTATAAGCTAGCGAGGAACAATAGGCAAAAGAGTTATGTTTATTTACAGAGTAGTTCTACACGTTCTTTGTGATATTCAGTGACTCACTGCCTCTCGCCTACCTGCACAGCAATCTGTGACATTGGGAGAAATCTCTATCAATGTGAAATGTGTTCCCAGCACATTTCAAAAATTAGCTGTCTCTCTGACCTTTGGCTGTATTTAGGTGGGAGTTGTGTTTGCCTTTTCTTGGCAAAATTAAAGGCAGTTCATGTTGTTGGTGGTGTGAAGGTGAAAAGGTAAAAAGTTGTAGCAGGTATCAGGGGAACCAGTTCTTCAATGCCCTAATCACAAGTACAGTAAATACATGTTTGTTCCTTGGAGAATATTTGCCTTATTATCTCTCTAGAAGAGCATCATTCTCATAGTGTGAAAGGGAAGCTGAGTGCCTGCTTTCTCTATGTAAAACTTCAGAATACAAGAATTTATTTTAGCATACTGCTTAGAATCAAACTAATCTTCCCTATCATGCCTTTAGGTTTATTGTTGCCACAAGCTACATTGTCAAGGTAACATAAGGAATTGATTCACTGTTAAGTTTTTTCTGGTTTACTGTATAGTTGTGTGGGTTTTTTGTTGTTTTCTTTCTTGACAGCAACATCTTTTGATTTTGAGTGGCCTCTGCTGGCCACTTCATGGCAAAAATTTTACTCATGGAAAATCCACCTCAATAACTGTTTCTGAAGTGTTTTCATTTCAGCAGCTGTGACCATTCACATGTATTTGATTTTATCTGTATCATCTTAGAATCCCAGAGCAGTTGGGTTGGAAGGGACCTTAGAAGTAACCTAATTCCATGCCCCCTGCCATGGGCAGGAACACCTTTCACTAAGCCAGAGCCCCATCCAACCTGGCCTTGCTGTCAAACTGCACCTCTAACTGTGAGCATGATGCATTTTTTAACAGTAGTTTGTTCATCAAAATTTCTCAGGAGCCCTGAGATGCTGCGGTCAGAAGGTTCCTACTCCACAGGAGAAAGGCATTCTTCCACAGACTCCAACAAAGCTTCCAGTGGCGATGTGTCCCCTTACGACAACAACTCCCCGGTGCTGTCTGAGCGCTCACTGGTGGCGATGCAGGAAGAAGTTGCCCGCAGCCCTGATAAGCTGTACAAGGTACCTGAGCAGTACACGCTGGTTGGACACTTGCAAAGTAAGCCAAAGGAGAATTCTTCTGCATCACAGGCTGGAAAAGGTATAGTGCATCCTGCTTGTGCTCCTCCTCAGTCAGTGACTGATGGAGATTCCTGAAAAAATTGAAAAGTGCCCGATATGTATTGTCAGCTACCAGGATTTGAGGAGCAATATTGTAAATAACCTTATTTTAAAAATGACAGACCAATATCCTTTTTTTTTATGTATTCAGCCCAAAGGATCCGTGCTGAGTGCTTGTCAGTAGCTCAGCCAACTGTCAGGGGTGCTCTTGGTCTGGCACTTCTCAAAACTTGGAGATATTATATAGGAAAATAGAACTATGTATGACCAGTTTTTCTGGCTGTCTGTGACAGCAGGGCAAAGTCTAGTCCTGATCCATGGGACTGTAATATCCATAAGGTTATGGTCCAGGCTTTGGAAAAAGCAGAGATTTTAAGATTTCAGGCACAAACTTAGTCCAGTTGTACAGAATTACCTCAACACCCTTACTGGAAAATGTAGCTGACCTGCACAGCTTTACATCTGCACCCAATTACACACTGAGCAACACTAGTGCAGGGATCCATTATTCCCATAGGTACCTGGGGAGTGCATGATGATGCACCTGAATGCTTTCTTTGGTAGAGAACTGTGGTTTAAACTAATAGCTCACCAGCACTTCAAGATGCTTTTCCTATATATATATATTATAAAATGTAATCCATGAAATTTATACTTAGTGAGCCAAACTTTAAGAAATTTCAGTGATTAGGGATGCACCTAACTGTGGTGGTATTTTTAGAACCACTTAATTTCAGAGGTACTGCCTAGGCACTTAATTCCCTTTGGAATTAATGGGATTTAGACGAATATCTCAATTATGTACTTCATAAATGCCAGTTTGAATTTATCTTCTGTATTCAACATGTAAATCTCTGAACAGGTTTAAGAATTTGGTCAGTTTTCTATTCAGTTATGAACAGGAAATTGCATGAAGTTTTATCGTATTAACCATCTTTTGGGCTTTAATATGCATCACAAAGATACTGGTGCATGACAAATTAGAAAATTCCTCTACTGACTAGTGGAATCCAGCATTTCATTAAATCTTTTTTCTGTAGCTGCACATCTGGGTAAGACTGGCATCATCCTTGGATTGATAGAGCATGCCTTATAGTGACCCCTGGGGCTGGGGCTGCCTGAGGGAGCTTCACCAGAAACTCTTTTGTGGACCAAATCCCCCTGTTCTTGTGCAAATTCTCTGACTTCAGTAAGCCAGAGGACTTAGGGACTCAGCAAACTCAGGCACCCTGCCCATACAGAGCTCACTAAATCCATTGCAGTAGATGGTCTTGAAACAAGTAGCTGTGAGCAAATACATAGAATCATAGAATGTCAAGCTTCATAGATCTCCTCTGGATTTTTTCCTGCATTTCCATGTCCTTATGTTGGGGTGACCAGAAGTGTACACAGAACTCCTGGTGGGGGTCTCACATATGAGATGCTTGTGTTAGGTACACAATGAAGTTGCCAGTGGATGTTAATGATTCTGATGCATTACATAATATTTTACCTTTCTATTTGTATATTTCTAAGTAATATCTTTAAGAGGATTGATTCGTCATCTTTTCCCTGCTCTTACCTCTATTTAGATGTTTCTGAAGATAATTTTGATATCTGGGGCACTTGGCATTCTACGCTGAAAAGTGGCTGCAAAGATCCAGTAATCACAGGTCAGTAAGCCCAAATCTAGCAAAGAAAAAAACCAATTCCTTGTTTTCAATAAACCATAGTGAAACCAGTAGGATAATTTACATTTTCCAGAGCTGGACTTCTGAAAGGTGACTCCTAACTAGAGTACAGAGGAGCACAGTGGTTATACTTACTTCTCTGTATTCAGTGGAATACAGAAAACAACATTTCAAACTATTAAATAAAATTTCAAAAGTAATTTTAAAACTGGTCAAAGAAATAGTTTTAAATTCTTCTAGAATTCATAGAACCATAGAGTGATAAGGGTTGGAAGGGACCTTAAAGGTCATCTAATCCTAACCCCCCTTCCTTGGGCAGGGACACTTCCAACTAAACTGGGTTGCTCAAGGCCTTATCCAGCCTGACCTTGAACACTGCCAGAGTTGGGGCATCCCCAGCCTCTCTGAGCTACCTGTTCCAGTAAAAATTTCTTCCTCATATCTAACCTGGATTTCTCCTCTTTCAACGTGTACCCATTCCTCCTTGTGCTATCACTACAGCTTCTGATGAAGAGTCCCTCACTGGCTTTCCTGTCAGCTCCCTTCAGATACTGAAAGGTGCTATGAGGTTTCCATACAAGTCTTCTCCAGGCTGAGCAGCCCCAACTTTCTCAGCCTGTCTCAGTCCTCATCCCTCTTATAGAGTGTGATACAAGGGAAAAGCAGTTAAATGCCACATGAATGGTTCTGAAGACTCACGTTGTGTTTCTGACTCTACCCCCAGGTTCTTACGGGAACATTTACGAGAGCAGCTCCCTGCGCCCTGGACAGTGCTCCCTTTCCCAGGGGAACCTCGCCATGTATTCCCCTCGATGGCAGGGCAGCTCCTCGGAACTGGACGGTGGCAGGCAGGTCATGCGGAGGAGCCAGACCACAGCTGCCATTCCCGAGTGTCAGCTCCAGCCCGTGGTGCCTCGGGGGTGCAGTAACCCACACAGTGAAGCTGGCTGCAGGAGTTCAGACCTGTCTCACTCCAAGTCGGAGCAGCACTTGACTTTAAGCAGTGTGGAGGACCTCAGTGAGCACGGCTCGAGCACAGGCTGTTTGCAAAGCACAGCCAAGCCCTCCTACAGGAAGGAGCGGCCGCCACCCCCTTACCCAGGCCCAGCAAAGACAAGCTCTGCGTTGCCGCAGCGGTCGAGTGTTTCTTCAACGCTGCACTCTTTGTGGAGACTCCATCGCCCAGAAAAGAGTTCGGGGCCGAGAGCGGCCGGAGGGCCACCAGGCAGAGCCCCTGAGCAGGGCCCCTCCAGGCAGGAGCAGCCAGCCCTGCACACGCAAGTGGGTCACAACTATTCCACGGCACCTCACAGCCAGAACAGTAGAAGTGTTTCAGAGGCGGACTGGAACGAGTGGCAGAGGGAGAGGTGGCAGATTTGGGAGCTGTTATCAGCTGATAACCCTGATGCCCTCCCAGAAACCCTTGTATGATCTGACTCTGTGGAACTGCCACTCATACCCATGCCTCCGTCTCACAGAACAACAACGGTGACATTGGAAAACAGGGAGGGCTTGTTTGTTTTATACCAACTGAATTGCATATACTTTTTTGAAACTTTGTTCACTTTAATTTTTCAACAGCACTGTCGAGCAGTTAATTTACAAATACAGTACGTTCCTGTTTTTCAGCAAGCTTTTCAGAAAAAACAAGGTGAAAGCTTTAGTGTAATAACTCTGTATGCATATGCTGTGTATATGATAAACCTGTTGCTTTGATGTTGCTAAAAATGTATTTATATATCTGCAGTTTTGATGATTGTATATTCTGTAATGGGTATTGTATGATAATCATGTTATGTTTTCATATGCAGATGTCAATCAGTCATTACTGCTTTTTTAAAAAAAAAATCACTGCACTTACATTACCATGATACGCATTGGAATTCTATAGAAAGTGCACAAGCTGGTTTCTGTGCTTATATATATATATATATATATATATTAAAAAAAAAAAAAAGCTGTTAAAGGGGAAAGTTTTATTTCTTTTCACTGCCTTTTGAAAAAAAACAAAAAAAAAAAGCTGTTAAAGGGGAAAGTTGTACTTCCTTTCACTGCCTTTTGAAAAAACACTAAAATAAAATGGAACATGAAAAGCCATATATTTTATAAGGATATTAGTGAGCTTAGAGGGGGAAATACAAAGTATTTTTTTCTTATACATATGTTTGGAAAAAACTTTTAAAATTTGATACAAGTTTGTAAAAGTATTTTTTTAGATTCTGGTAGGAAGCAGCTCAGAGAATCTAAGAACAACATTGTGCCTAAACCAAGGAAGTATGTAGTGCAAAGTCTGCCCTCCCATTCTAACGGAAAACCAATGTTATGTATGCAGGATATAATATATATATTTATAAATGTATGATTTTATGTATTGTTTTAAAACAATAAACTGGAATCCAAATTTTAGAAAACCAAACCTAATAAATTGAGATGCGTAACACTGAGAAAGAATATGGCTTTTCCTTTGAAATAACAAAGCTCCAGCATTAAGAAAGTTACAGAAAGGGAAAAAATACAGACAGACACATGAAAGGGAGTCAAGTAGAGTTTCAGAAATGAAAATGACATTTTGAGAAGCTCCCAACTGTGTTCCTATAAATACTGTGCCACAGTCTGGGTCAGTTGCACTTCCTCGGTAGCTGTATGTTGCGTTGCGTTAAATGTTGCTGTTTTATACACGTTGTTTCTCAGCTGCAGAGCCGTTTGTGGGCAGCGGGTGGCAATGTACTGCAGCATTCCGGAGAAATTCCTCCCTATCACTCCATAAGGGAAAGTGTACCATATCAAAAGAATTTTATAAAACATACTAGTCTTAATTTCAATGAAGTTGAAGACTTATTCAGTGATATTGTCTTTAAGTTCTATCTTGTGCCATCATGATGGAATAAAAAGCTAAGTTAAAAAATGAGCATATATTTTGCCCCTTGTTTTGTTTGGATTTTTTTTTGTTGGTTTATTAGTTTGTTTTAAGTAAGGTTTACAGGATATTGATATGTTTTTATTACATTTTTGAGTGCCTCTATCAAAAACATTTAAAGGCATAGGAGTTTAAGGGCCACCTTCAAATGCAACTTAAATATATAAGATTCAGGGTTTTACTTTAGTTAGAGGCTTAAAATCCAACATATAAAGAGTCCTTCCCCTTATATCTCCATTTCTCATCATATCTCTATTTTCAAAGTAAAGGTATAAGATAAAAACACCAAGCCAAGTAGAAAGGGGCAGGATTTGGCCTTTGACTGTTGCAGCTCTTTTTAGGCAGAATAAATGTCATTCCCTTCTGGTAGTTGCAAGGCTTTTCAAAATATTATCATGGTATGAGAATTGATAGGGAAAGGTTCTTGTGTGTCCCTTGTTGCATCAGCTCTGTGTCAATTTATTAAAAAAAAAAAGCAGTCCACCCCAAACTAAAATGATTGTGGAATATAAGCAAAGACAAAAATGCGCTCTTAGTATTGTCACTATTTTATCTTGTCTCAATATTATTCCAGGCTTGATACAGATTTGCTACAGGGAATTAGTTCCCAAATAGTCCTCAAAACCAGTTGTAGTGTAAAAATCTTGCTGCAGAAGATACTCTATTCACTAGATATGTGTCTCTTCATTTTAAACCCTTCTAAATACAAGAGTGCTTGCACCGCTTGGAGTGAAAGATGTCTGAGGATTACTCAGCCTCATGAAGAAATTACCTTTTGCCACTCCACCTCCCTGTAGGTATTTACATATATATATATATATATATATGTGTGTGTGTGTGTGTGTGTGTGTGTGTGTTTCTTAAGATCTACAGAGAGTTTATGCAACAAGAGGTGAAAACAAAAGGCAAGAAAAAAGAAAATATCACTCCTGGAGGACAGGAGCCTCGTGAGCACACATTTCAATAATTGTCATGTTGAAGAGAAGAGATGCAAAATAAATTCCAATAAATTTAAGTAACACTTGGAAAGACGAGATAATTTCTGTCATTTCATTTGAAAAGGTAGAGTAGAATTACCATGGGCAGGTTAAGAATGTAATTTTTAGTTGTAAGTCTTTCCAGGCTGAAATTAGTGACCTGATTTTTTGTGGGTTTTGTTTGTTTGTTTGCTGTTTTTTAATATTTCACAAGAAAGCTAGCCATTAAAGCTTGTTTCTAGTTTTATGCCGGGTGATAGATCTGTGTGGGATACCCTATTTTAGATCTCTGAATGATGCTATGACACATGCTCTTGCATGGCCTTAAAACTGATTTTACAGGGGAAGTCTCTGGTGTGAGGGCATCACCGCTTTTTCTCTGACTCTGCCTTGGGAGGAGGATTCCTGTCTTAGCAAAGGGGTCATGGGCCTGTGCTTTAATGAAGAGTGTGATAGAGAAGGCCCCTTCTGGAGGTCTTGAAGCCTTTAGGCAAACTTGATTTCCCTCCCATCTTATCACACCATACTTGTTTACACCTAGGATTGTAAATAAACCACTCTCCCCTGCTGGGCTGAATTAGCTCTCTCAGGAGGTGTCTCCCGGTTGAGAGGAGGGGTGTGCTGCACTCACAGGTGAGCCCAGCAGACATGGGATGTGGGTGCTCCAGGGACAGGGTGCCTGTGAGCTGCCCATGGGGCAGGGGTTGCAATTCTGCTGCAGAAACAAAAAATGCAAGGATTCAGTACAACTCTAGGTTGTATGTGAGCCAATGTGGTGAGGGACCTGCCATCCAGGGAAGGAAGAAAAGACAAACTTTAAAATACTACTTTAAAGATTACAGTTGCTGCCATCTTCTAAAACAAGATGTGGCTGCACTGTGCACTCTAAGACCATGCTCCTCAGCTGAAAGGTCAGTTGTATCTTCTCCCTCTTCCCCAGCTTCCTATCCTATCCCTTAGACCAGCTCCTGGAGTGGTGAGAGGAGTTCCAGGGCTTGTTGGTGTGGCTGAAACTTGTCCTGAATAAGGAACACATAAAATTCAGGTGGCTTAGTGGCTCTGACAAGTGGTAATCACAGGGGAGGAGGAGGAGGCACAGCGTCAGAGATGGGGAGAGGAGGGTGGGACTGGCTCCTCTGGCAGGTGCTCCAGTGAGCCCTGGCAGGTGCCTGAGCAATCTCGAGGCTTGCTGCTTCCAGCTGCAGGCAGGAGCCCAGCCAAGCACTTGGGAGTGGCTCTGAGGTGCAAACCTGAGCCAATCCAGCTGCTGCCTTGGGTACAGGAAATCTCAACACTGCTGTCTGTGCTGGGAGCCCAGGCTGCCACCATGGCATAGGTTAATGCCACTCAGAACTTCTCTGCTGTTGAAATGGTGAGGTTCAGTGGACTGGAATTTGTGATTTTATGGTGTGGGAAGGGAGGTGTTACCTGTTTTTTCACTAGTTTTGTTGTTTCACAGACATTGGTTGAGAAATCTCAATTCCAGCCTTTCTGGAGCACCAGCTTGCCCTGTGTTGCTGGTTTGGCAAAAGATCAGGGACTTCTTTCTCCTCTGGGAAACAAGTACTTAGCCTTACAGAGATGCAAAGCAGTGGAAATGGTTCTCAGTTGCATTAAAGAATATTTTGACATCAGTGAGTCCTTCTACTTCACCGGAAACTGCAAAGCACTGCTGTGCTACAGTTGGTATAGGGGAAACTATCTGCAGCCAGACAGGGCTGCAGAGACCAGCAGAGCTATTCCAGGCATGTAGACACTCAGGCTACTGGGTCATAAAATGCACTGTCTCTGAGAATACCATTTTATTTTTTTTTTTCTGAAGTGCAAAGCATCTCAAAAGGTGGCATCTGCATCTGGAAAAGTTAACTCGCAGGCTCCCTTTTTATTCAGTGGAAAGAGGTGGGTATTTCTGTGCCACCTTCATACAGTCTACGTGTCTTTCTTTGAAGGAGTCTCTTTTGAAGGACTGGTTACTAGAAGGGCCTAATTTTTCCTTCTTCTGAAATATAAAGGAAGCATAAATAACTAAAATATAGTTTTTATATATAGTTACCCCCCAAATATAGTTACCCTTCAAATCTGTTGGAGTTAATCCCACCCTGAGGATCTAGTAAAACAGAAAATGGATGGTGAATGTTCAACACAAGTTTCCAGCTCCTAGGAAAAGTGGAATTTACCCAGAAGCCTCAGCATTGGGACTCCTACGTGAACCTGGGACTAGTGGGGCTGGAGAGGTCAGTGTTGCTCCTAGGGGCTTGGGGAGATGGCACAGTCAGCTCTGTGAGAAACACAGGCTTTTTGCAATGAGAGGGAAAGAGGCTGCCTCATCTGGAATTTCACCTTTTTGTTTTGTGACTGGTTGGTTGGTTTGGTTTTAAGATGGATTTCTTTATTTGCTGAAAACTCTCTTTCCAGATGAAGTGAAGGTGTTCATGAACAGAATGATTCTATTAATTTCTCAGTGATTTAAAAAATGAATATATGATTTCTGGATGCAACCTAATCTGGGCATTATATATACATAGCAGGGAGGTGGCTTGTATTGATTCCCAAGTGGCACTGACAAATGGAGACGGGTAAAATCTCTCTCTTGAAAAATGGGTGTTAATTCTCTTGCTTCTGCTCCTGAGAAAATAAATGTCTTTACCACTGGAGTTTTAGGGTCAAAGAGAGAAGAGAGTAGGAAAGATGGAGGAGAAAAGAAGATAGACTTCTTTCTTAAATTGGAGTTGGGAGGGATGAAAGCATGTGCAGGCAAGAGCCGTGTCTCCAGCTGGGTGGTTGTCACACTCTCGGTGAGGACTTCAGCTCCAGACTCTGTGCACTCTCCAAATGATTATTCAAACTTTTAAATAAAAGGGAATAACTTTTAACAGTGTCTTTTGAAGAAAGGGAACATGAATAGACACTTAAATCACCATTTTCTTTTGCTGGGTTTGCTCTATTCCATTTCCCTTTTTCTACTTCCAACCATAGCTATGGTTGAATTAAAAAAAAAAAAAAAAGGCTCAGGATAAAAATATTTCTTTCTGCATCATCTTAATAGAAATCCGAATTCTGTCTGCTTTGCAAAAGGACTATTGACCAACCAAGGCATCCTTTAGAGTATGGAAACTCCTCAATTTTATGAGAAAAGACCACTTGACCCTGATTACTGTCTTAAACTTAACAGAGATGAATTAGAGACACCATTCAAGAAGGAAGGAAGGAAGATAGGAACTAAGGAGTTTGGACTGAAAAGCACTTTATCATGCAGAAAATAACAAATGTACATGGTAACCTGCCAAGCAGGGTTACTGAAGTAATAACATACTGTTCACTCGAGGACAGGAATCATATGATCACTTCGGGGAGATGGAGTGTTGAATATGGAAGCAGCATCTGGCTTTTCTCCTAAAAAAAAAAGTGTTAAAAGGGAAAGGGTGAAATGCTGAACAAACTCTTCCTTTTCACCCACAGGCTATTTCTGTAGCTCTGAACAGCAGCTAATGGTTACCAGCTATGATTTTGCCCAGGGTGGTATCGACATTGTGTAACTGTGGCCTCATTTCTGATTGCAGGGAGAGCTGGAGCCCTGAGAAAGCTCAGAGTTGCAAGAAGGCTGGCTCTTCTGAAATATTTCTTAAAAGAACTCCCAGCCCTGGCTCCAATATTACAAGCCACTTTTCAGTCTGTAAAAAAAGGAGTAAAATTGAAAGCAAAAAGAGAGCACTGGAGTAGCAGCCTCATTCCACTGGGGCTTTCAGTTGGGTGATTGTTATTTTGGAAAAAGCTATTGCTGAGAGTGGCAAGCAAGTGTAGGACCCAGAGAGCTATGAGGCTCCCCTGTCAAAGAATCAACAAAGATAATTTAAAAAAATAAGGAGAGAAAGAGGGAGAGAAAGTTTTTAATGCAAGGTGAATGCTGTTTTCCCATGTCTGCCACTAACACCCAAGCTTCCAAATCTTCAAGATTTCCCAACTTTGAAGAGTAAAGATTTGTAGCTGGAAACATTGAGAATTGGTGTGATGGAGTAAAGCAAGGTCCCAAAAACCCAGCAGAGGTGATGAGGCCCTGCTATCTTGTGTGTCTTGTCCTCCATAGCCCTGTTATTAATTCTGTCAGATCCTGGTGCTAGTGAGAAGATGAGTGTGAATTTTGAGCCCTGCTGCAATGGCATTGCTACACAAATGCAGGGACAGTCACACTGCCTTTTGTTCTGCTTTTCTTCCTTTATTCTGCCTTGTGCAGTAGCCAAAACTGAAGAAGTAATCTTCAATATGTGCCTGCTGTCATCTGGTTATTTGAACAGTACTCCCAGTATATACCAGACATATTTAAGTGTCTGGGTATCTATCAATGTTTCCTCATCCCACTGGTTAGTGGGAGAGATCAGGGGCAGTGCAGCAGCTCATCAATGGACCACACACAACTTTCAGGTCCTACCTTCCTCAAGCCTCTCCCACTGGACGGAGTTCTGCGGGACAGGGAGGTGGTGTGTGCGTGTCTCTCCCACAGCCCAAGATGCTGGAGCTTAGCTGAGAAGCTGATGCCTTTCCCCAAGGACAGGGAAGCACACCTGAAGATGCTGCTGCCCTGTACTCAGGATCTGTGTGGAAGTTTCTGTCCCACGGGTTGGAGCATGTGGGTATGACCCAGGGTGTTTAAAGGTGCAGGAAACCTGGGGGAGCTTCATGTGCCCTATGCCAGCACTACCTTTTGTGCTGGGAGTAAATAGAAAACCTCATACTCTTGAGACAGCCCTTTGGACACCTTCAGACTCACCTTCAGACACCAAATGAGAGTTTTCCCTGAGAGCCAGACAAGCTGATCCAGGAGCCTTGGGAAGGCAGTCCTGTTACTGCTGCAAAATGAGCCCTTGCTCATCGGTACCAGAAACTTCTGTTTCACTCCTCTTGCAGAATAATGGGGAGGTGCCAAGGGGATGGGCTGAAAAGAAATAAAGGATTCCAGAGAAACCTCTCTTTTGGTAGGAGACATTCATCACTCCTGTACCTGCCCAATAGGAGACATCCAATTGTCACTGCAGGTAAGCCCTGAGAAATGGAGGTACTCACATCCTCCAGGAATGGGGCAGGGCAGTGTTGAGCTCCCTGCTACAAGAGCTATGCCTATGGTGTGTGTTCTGGTTGTGGTTGTTCTGGTGGTCCTGGTTTTATTTAGGATTTCTCTGCTCTGCTCCTTTGTCTCAATGATCTTCATATGCACAGGAAATGCGGGATCTGCCCTGTGTATGAAACACAAGCAACCTGTACTCTCCTGTGAGGAGAGGTGTGCACAAGATTTTTGGTTGAATATTCATACTAGCCTCAGGCAACTTTCTACTCTGTGTTTTAAGGGAGTGGGCAGAGCAAACATCTTGTTTCCTCTGGTATCAAGGGATTCAGTTAAGGCCATGGATAAGGGGCATCAGGGATGCAGATGGCAGTGGAATAAAAGTAACCATAGGAGACTGGGAAGACAGAAAGCCCCACCATCCCTTTTCATAGAAAAGATTTTTCAAAATATCTTCCATAACTATTTTTCCTTCAAGCAAGTAAGAAATACTCCATGTCAATTCTGATCAGCCCCCACCCAATGGATTGAGACAGAACTGAGTGCAGTATAAGGCAAGGAAATAAATTTGGGCACCAAATACAATAAAACCATGCTATTAAGGTTTGTATGCCATGTTCTTCTATACCAAAGCTTATATCAGTCATAACAGTAAAATATGGATAACTTCTGCCTAATTCCAGACATTTGTCACAACATGCACAGTAAACCACTGTGAATCCCTGAAAACTAAAAAGAATAGGGTAAGAACAGGGTTTCCAGGTCATGATTTGTATTTACAAATGAATAACAAGTACTATCCTCCCTCTTATTTTTTTCTTTTCTTTAAAGATATACCTAGTGTTTGTATAAAGTTGTCTAAGCACAGCAAGGAGGGCATTTATCAGCAGGATTTCATATTAGAAAAGGGCAGCAAACACTTCTGCATGTCCATTGTAGGACTAGGTTTGGACTCAATGTCAAAAGCCAAAAGCTGCTTTGTGCTGACCCTCACGTTTGGTTTACTTCTGAAAAAAAACCTGAAGAGATTTCTTAGTTGGGAGGGGGAGAGAAAAAGAAAACATGAGCCAAAGTCACGATGCTTTTGCTACTTGGTGCATGTCCACAACTTTGTAGGCAAGTTTGGTGGATTTTCCAGTTTCCTTGAGTGCAGTGGAGACAGTGCTCCATTGCAGCAAGCATCCCTCCAGCCTCACTACTGCTGTGAGGAGCACACTGAGCCTCCATCAGCAGGCTCAGCTGCACACAGCCCTGTGTGGCTGCAGCAGGAGCGATGCTGACCCTTCCACAGGGCCCTGGGACTTGTTGCTGTCTCCACACCCTGGGGCTCCATCTCTCTGCAGCCTCCACAGCACATCCCTCCCTGCCTGGAAGTTTTGTGCAGGACAAGACTTTGTGCCAGGGGGTAAGTGGGCAGGCCATGAGCCCTAGGATTTTTGCTGCCTCAGCTCGGCTGCAGGCAGGATCTCCAAGCGGCCATGCATCCAGCTCTCACTGCCAGCTCACAGGCTTTGCTGTGTGACCCTGTCAGATCCAGTGACTGGAGAAACCTTTGTAGAGTAAGGATGAGATTATGGTGTAAGGATTAGCATCTCACACTCAGGACCTCTTACACTTGTTTCCAATCACCCAGCAGGGAATGTTGTTTATTTGGCAGGCCTATGCCAACACACTAGCAGGGCAACTGGAACAAACCTTTCTGCTTAGAAAGTTTATGGTCACTGCACAATTGTGTTAATGTAAACCCATTATATTGGCATCAAAAAGAACCATGCTGAATACCTTAATTCTTCTACTCAGCAAACAGGCTGCTGGGCTGAGTTCCTCATGGCTGCAGCCAAAACCCTGCCAACCTTGTCCTCTGTGAACTAGATGGTCAGTGAGGAGGGAGACGGGCAAAAAAGGGTTTTCTTAAAATACATCCATGCTGGCATTTCCTTTCAGCTTTATAGTTTTATTCACTAAACTTAGATGGAAGTCACATAGCAAGATCAGCAGAAAACTCAACTATCTGTTGGATGTCAGAGCCTGTGGACCTTTTATTTAAAGTACAAGAGTTTTGGACCATGTTCCCACAAAGGGATTAACCAGAGAAAGAGTCTCATTGCCCTGCTCTGCCAGTCCAGAGGCTTTCATGTCTCCTGAACATTATACTCTTGCACATGCAGCAGAACAGTCATAAAATTTGCTTTGTTTGTGGGATCTTTTCTAAGGGAACTAAGTTCTGTTTCAGTGTTTCCACTTGTTGTTTTCACATTCTTGACACCAGGGCCACTCTGGAGTGAGCACTGAATGGTTGCCTGCCAAAGAGGGTTTGTTTGGGGATTCATGTTTGCAGCATGGCAAGTCAGAACAGAGGGATGTAATACCAACCATTCTGACTGAATGCAAGAAACTAACATTTGGAGAACTGAGACTTCAGCTGTCAGAAGAACAGGTATAAAGCAAGTGTGTGTGCCGTGACGGAAACAGTAGCAAGACCTTTGCGTGCTCTTCAGGCACTGTCTAAAGCACTTGATGGAATTATAAGCACAGTGTCCCAAGAAACATCCTCATGGCTCACATCAAAGCTAATCTTTCCTTTATTTTAGATATCGGTTTCTGGATATTGTAGGGAGCATGTAAGAACATTGCACGTATTATCAAAAGACAAATCCTTGCACTGCCCCAGGTGTGGCTGGCGTGTTTCCCCAATGTTTTGGAAGAGCACCTAGGGAAAAGCAACGCTGTAGCCACAGTAGCTTTTCAGCTCTTCTGTCATCCCAAGCATGAGGTGGGCCTAATGCCTTTTCTCATAGGTAGGAGCAATCCTAAAAGGTTTCTTAGCATTTACTGCCGTATTGCAAGATAGATATTCAGCAAAGTGAATGACACAGGCTCATGCGAACATCCTGTGATGTGATGTAGTGGTTTAGAAAGGACTTCTTATATCATAAACTTTCAGGCAGCACAAAATAAAAGTTCACAAAGTCCAATTTCTGAATTCTTAATGGATGTTGCTGCCCTAGCTACCCAAAATGTTTGGGTTTTGCCTAGTTTTTCTCTCAAGACAAACCTTTTTATAAGGAAAGGTCCCATCTTTGGTAGCATCCCAGCTGTGCTGCTATCCCTCATTGTGCTGTCTCAGGCATCACCTGGGGACAGCTGAATTGCAAGCTGGTGATTTGTTCTCTCAAGGTCTGGGAAGACCAATGTATCCTGACCACTGGGATGACGGAAGCATCCACACAGTTTCCCAAATCTCTGCTTTCGGAAGCTCTGTCTGGAAAAACAGATTGGGTTGCTATTCTTTGTTAGTGGTTTGCACATATGGGAGCATGTGTGGTAGAGCAGGAGGTTGAGTTTCAGCCTTGCTGATCCCAACACCCTCTGTCTTAGCCAAATAGGGAGTTACCCTGCATGATTTGCAAAATCATCAGGATGAGTATTCCAAAGCAGCTCATCACTATGTCAGGAAGCTCTAGGACGTTGAAGAGGATGATGAGCTATGGCCTTCAGTCAGGCTGTTAGAATCTACTGTGTTTACTCAGTACTGTGATGGGATAACTATACCCCTGCTAGTTCAACAGCCAGCTACAGCAGTTTGGAGATTTTTGTATCTCTATGCTTAACCTACTCAGACAAATTATTATCTTAATTTCTTTCACAGCCTGTCCCTATCAAAGGAGTCCTTGCTTGCTCTCTTTCATCCCACAAACTTTTTCTTTCCACAAAATCTCAGGGACTACCCCCCAGAAACTGGGTATCAGTGCTTAAGATCCTGCAGCAACTAGAGGCCATTTGCACTGTGTTTTCTGGTTTAATCTACCTCAGCTAAAGGATAATCCAGTGACCTTTTGCTGCCCTGTCAGACAGTGGCACATGTGCTCATGACACAGAGTCCCAGCACCCCTCACTGAGGTAGCCAGACACAGGAACGGTAACAAATTCTTTGTTGATGAAGTCCAGCCCTTCCAGAAGATCCCTCATGTTAGTACTTTGTTGCAGAGAAGGCTGCTGGGCAAGTGGTTAATTTCTTTGCTCTACTAATTTTGTATAAATCCCCTCCTCTTGGGACTAGTGTTATAGGAAATTGCCTCACTCCCTACAACTCATCCCATTGTACCAAGGGCAGTTGCTGCAGCCTTTATTTAGTGATTCCATCCCTCTGTTCTTCTCACAAAATAGTTTATGAAAAAAATCCTTGTTTTCTCTGTGTTGTGTATATCTTTGTTTCTCTGTTCTGTCCTTTTTTACTTTATGCTTTCCATGCCTCTACATCTCTCAGTCAGGAATACCCCAGAAGCTTTCACACTACTCAACGTGGAGTTGTCTGCAGGGGCCATCCTGTGAAATAAGGATAGTGAGTTGGAAGATAAGGGTTTTATCTGAGACAGGATTTATGGTACATACATGTGTCACTGCTGTGAGGGACAGGAATGGAATATGAATATTTTTCTGCTCAGGAGAGGAGAAGGGGTGGTTTGTCTGTTATACATCTGCCTCTAGAACTGCTCTCCTCTGAGCCCATTTTAAGAAATCCCACCCAGAGGGTCTATATTATCTTTCTTACTCTCTAAAGCAATGTCGTAGATTGACTTGGCAAGATCAGTGATACTCAGACTCAGGATATTAGCTGCAGGTTTATTTTCTGGAACTATATACAAATTTCTTTTTAAAGATATTAACTATAAATGGAATATTATTAGGACCAAAAAAATGTTATTTACTAGATGGAAAAACTATTCTGACTCAAGAGATAAATGCTCTTATGCAGTGCTGCTTTTGTATAGGCAAGCCTGGAGGGATGGGCTGACAGATTCTTTTTAATCCCCTTGGAAACAGGGCTGGGGAGAGGGATTATTTCCTTCAAGGAAAAATGCAGATTTGGCACCCTAAAGCTATGTGTCTGAACTTGCTGGGTAGAAATGCATTCTGTTGTTTTATGCTAGATGAATAGAAGGGAGTCAGGCATCTCTGTAATTTGTTCAATAGTCCAGTCCAGCAGGAATGTGGAAGACCAAGTTTTGACAACTTTCTCCTCCTGAGCAGGAGTTTCAACTCCTTCCCCTCCTCCTCCTATCCCATTTTTTGAGGACAGGTTATGAAATGCAAGGCTAAAGGGTATTTGCAGGCAGATCTTCCTCAGGGTGACCTGGTAGTGCTATGCCATCCATTATTAATGTGCAGATATTAGAAAAAAGTAGGCAACAGTGCTGAGAGGTGAGACATGCTGGGACTGTGAGACATAATTCAGCTCCTCCTTCAGGCAGTAGCCCTGTATTTTCCACAAAGCTCTGTGGTGTGAACAAGAAGGTGAGGCAACTGTGCCCAGACAACCCTTTTTACTTGAAAAACAAGGCATGTAGAAGGCAGTTGATAAAAATTAAATATTCTTACGTAGAGAAGGAGATTAAAACTAAATTTTACATGACTGAAGTCCTGACCATTTGACTGAAGGGTTGTGTATTTGGGTGGGGGGCACCAGTGTTGACTGAAATTGTTGGGTTAGGTCCTGACAAGTGTTTGCTTGATTTGGAATGAAATGTGGGATTATTTCCAAGAAAATAAGACCAACATTTTCAGTGATATGCTCTTTATTGTGGGCTGAAGACCAGCTCTCAAACTGGAAATATCCCTTCCAGTGATGATGGTGCCTAGCAGCAAAGTGTTCATTCAGATGGACAATGGATAAAAGCAATAGTGAGGTCCTTCAGGCTGCTGTTCCACGGTTGCCCAGGTATCTTCAGGATGACAGAATTGCTGGTTATGGCTTGCATGTGAAATAAGTTCTTGCAAGCAAAGAAAAAATATCTTCTCTCTCTTTCTTTTCCTTATCTCAGTTATTTTGGACCATGCTGAGATTTTGGTCCTAGAGGCATAGCCATTCAGTGAATTCTGAATTGGTTCCTTGCTAAATAATTTGCAAGAACTCAAGAAAGCAGAAAAGCATGGCCCCAGGTGGAGTAAGAGCTTGTATTTCTCTTGTTAGTTCTCATGGTCACTTACTGCACGTAACAGTTCAAAGTATACATCATTTACTTTGCATGCACTGCACTCATTTTAGTGTCTGAAGGTTTATACATAATACGTAAGAAATCTCAGAGGGCAATTAAATTTTTTGCTTCTTTGAAGTGGAAAAAACTGAATTACCTTTAGGATCTTTGGAACAAGACCACGTGGAACATTAGGTTATTATTTGCAAAGTTGGCCATGTAAATTTGTGCTGAAAACTGAGACTTTCATCCAGGTGTGACTTAAACCTGTTTGTTTACTGTAACATTAAAATCTGTCCCTCACAAGCAGCAGAGTGATGGTTAAGAAATCTGTATTTACTAAAAACATACAAGACACTGAGAATGTTCAGTCCTTGCAGTGAATTTGTCTGCCTTCAGAGTTGTCTGTGAACACCGGTGTAAATGCAGATGAGAGCACCTGCAGGTATAAGGAAGCTATATTAATAGTGTTATGGTCCTTGAAAATAGATACCTTATACAATGAAACTTTAGCAGAAAAAAAACATAAATCTAGTCTATTAAGAGGAGGAAACAACTGGTATTTGCAAGAGGAAATATGCCTAATACAAATATGACTAGAAAAATTGTAGTCTGTAGTATATGTCTGTAGGTAAGTAAAGGTAGGGGTGGGAATGAGGGAATAATCAAAGTGTCATTTATTTAACCTGAGGAGATTTTATCTTATCCTGTAGCTTTTTCAGCTGATTTAAATATTACTGTGCCAGTTTTAAAGCCCTTGGACACAGGTGTGTGCACATTTCAGGAAGCCATACTTAACAACTTTCATATTGCTAAGGATGAAAGTTCTATTGAAATTACCACCTCAGACCCTGTCTGCAGAAAATGTATGTTTAAAATCTCAAAATATCTCTTTTAAGACTGGGAGCTTTGCCTTGGTAGTCAGCCTGAGAGTCTGCTTTTTCCTTACCTCTATGCAGTGTAGCACATGCACCACTCAACCCTCTTCTTGCCACAAGATCAAAGCTTCAGGTGTGCTCGTATGAAACCTGCCTGCACATGTGCACTTCTCTTCTTTTTCCTCAGGTCATGCTGAAGGTACAGCTATCTAGACTGAAAACTCTCTGTTTTGGCTTAAGAGACACATGACCTTTAACCAGCTCATTTATATTTTACACTGCATTTCACATAATATTTTTTTTATGATTCATTTATGTGTTGCAGTGAGTATATAGGTACAGTACAAAATTTATGGAATGACTTTAAAGGGATGCATTATTTTCTCTCATTATACTGTCAGAATTCTCTCAGGATAAAATCCCTTTTTCAACAAAGACTTCAAACCTTTCTAATGTTCTGTTTATTTTTCCCCTCTTAGGTTGTTAAGTATAGTCTGCAAGAGTTTGCTCTTCTGGAAGAGCAATAACCCAACTTTCAGGAATAATCTTTCCTCTCTTTAGAATTTTACTTGATTTCTAAACCAAAATGACTGAAAATGTCCTAGCAAATGAATATTTGTTCAATGAACTGGGAAAACACTTTGAACTTCAGGAATACATGCATTTAGTGAAGGATTGATTCATTTACTTCATTCTCTCCTGTCATCAGGACTTTGGGATAATGGGCAGATTTTTTAAAGGGAATTCTTAGCAGAGTTCCCCAGAACTGACCTCTCCAATATCTGCACTCACTGGTTTACTGCTGCCTTTACTGTGTATGCACAAAACTTGCTTTTTCCTCTACCCCCCATCCTGCTGCAGGACTCCTCTCCAGCCTGAGTCCCTCCCTGCAGCCATGGATGCGCAGCACCCCCTGTCCCAGGTCTGACTGACTCCTTGGGAAGCAAACCAGATGCCTCCAGGCCTTGCTACATCCCACAGCTGTTGGCAACACGTTTGTGACCCCATGGGACTGTCACACCTGAAACCCATGAATTCATTACTTTGGCCTGCTGGGAGTCGATGCTTTACAAGCATTGTCTGAAGAGGGTATAGAGAAGGGCACATGTCCAGGGATAATCTGGGGAAATGCAGAGCTATTCCAATGTACTGCTCAGTATTGGTGGGCTGGGACACCGATTGTCCTCTGGTAACCCTGCCTTGCTACCCTTTTATCTTGCATCCCTATCAGAGAGTTTTCATAAGCAAATAAGAAATATTAGATCCTTGAACACAGCTGAGGTTCTCAGAGAAAAGACACCTTGAAGCTTGACCAGTTTATAAATTTTCCTTTCATGAGGACTGAAACTATGGAGGGCTATAGGGGTCATACAAAGAAAAGGAGAAAACCAAAGTATGGCTGCCTACCTGTGTGTTTGGATGAAGTGAAAGGTGCTCCATCACACACCTCTCAAGCCATATCATGAGCTACTGTTTTCTTGCTTCATGCAAGAATGAGATTTATGCAGCTTTTAAACTGACAAAAATCGCATTAAGTATGGGTTTTAAAGGTAGCAAGGAAAGAAGTTTTTGTTGTTTTGCATAATAGTAACAGTAGTTTAAAACATCAGTTGGAAACAAAGTTTTTGAGATGTTATGTCAGGGGCTTTTTTTCCCTATGAAACAATTTGTGCTCCAATAATTGATTTCAAGGAAAAAACCAAAATTACACCCAGCAGTGGGAATACTGGTACAAATCCCTGTTTGTTATGGCTCTGATAAAATTTTGTCAGTGCTCCCAGACCTTTCATGTTTCTTGACTCCTGGACTGCTTAGTGATAGAGGAATTCTTCAGCTTTATGTTTAGGCTTTTTTTTTTTTTTTCATGTTTTTTCTCCCCTAAAATTGTCCTTATAAGGGTCCTTTCCTTGTTCTGGGTCCAGCTCAGAGTGGGGGTGGGCTGGGACATGGGGAGCAGCAGGTAGGTAGAGGCTGGGTGAAATTTGGAGGAAGCTGAGAATAAGTTCACTCCAGCAGAGGTAACACAGGAGATCTGTCAGCCCATGGAGTGGGACTGACCTGACATTTTCTACAGCCTCCCATAAAAATGGGGGCTAGTTTGCATCCTGCTCTGGAAGGCTCTTCCTCCTCTGCCCCATGGTCCTCCCTGGCATCTGTGCAGGGGCCATTGCACCCCATGTGCTCCTTCTCTGAGATGCCTCCGGACCACAGTCATGTACATCCATGTATAAAACAAACCTGCACATCCCCATCCCTCTCTACAAACCTTGCGGTTCTTTTTTGAGATGAAGGACAGTCTGGTGAAAATACACCTGGAGTTCTGTGTCCAGCCCTGGGACCCCAACATAAGAAGGATGTGGACCAATTGGATCAAGCCCAGATGTGAGCCATGAGGATGGTAAGAGAGCTGGAACACATCTCCTGTGAGGACAGGCTGAGATTGGGACTGTTCTGCCTGGAAGAGTCTCTAGGATGACCCTACATAACCTTTCAGGAACTGAAGAGGACCTACAAGAAGCTGGATGTGGACTTTTGATAAGGGCATGTAGAGGTCAGACAAGGGAAGAATGGCTTAAAGTGAAAGAGTAGATTTAGACCAGATAAAAGGAAGAATTTGTTTGTAAGGAAGGTGATGAGACACTGGAACAGGTTCCCAGAGAAGTTGGTGATGCCCCATCCCTGTGTGTTCAAGGCCATACTGACTGAGACTTTGAGCAACCTGTTCTAGTGGAAGGTGTCCCTGCTCATGGCAGGGGGGCTGGACTAGATGACCTTTAAAGATCCTTGCAAACAAAACTATTCTATGATTCTATGCTTCTGTTCTATGGCAAATCCCCATGCTGGCTTACATGGTGCTCAGAGACCTCATAGTTAATGTCCTCTTACCTGGTGAAAGAGTCTGCTAAAGAGACTGACTGACACTATTATTGCCTTCTAAACCTTAAAATTTTGGGGTAAAAATACTTGGACAGAAGCTATAGAAACAGGAAACAAAAATAAACAATGTGGCTTGCTTTCTGCCTCAGGGCTTTTTGTAGCAACCCTCAGGAGACTGACACAGTCTGAGGGAGAAGTTACAATCAGTGTCCATCAGGATTTTCCGAGGCATCTCTGGTTTTTATGAAAATCAGCAACGAAATAATTTCAGAGAAGTGTGATCCCTCTTATTTCTATTTTCCTCCTTTATTTGACTGCTAACACTTTAGGCTTCTGAGGGTTTTGAATTAAATATTTTTGTAAGCAGTCAGAGTATCTCCCTCATGCTGTACACTTGGTTTGGAGATGCTATCTAGCTTTTCTTCCATCTTTTGTTACTTTAAATACATGCTCAGCATTATGTAATTTACCTTCAGTGCTGATAATAACAGATACATAAAGAGCAAACAACTTAATTGTCTGTCCCAGTAGGAGTGTTGCTGTAAAGCAGAGGGCCAAGGAAAACTTATGGCTCAGTGCTAAGTGAATGAACACTGAATATAATCCTATTAAGAAATTGATTTCAAAAATCTGAAATGAAATTGCAAACAAGGGTCTCATCCAGATTAAGAAGCAGCTGAATCCTACAACTAATTTAGAGAAAAACAATTGCAAAGCCCTTCAGAATTTAACTGCATCCTATTTGCAGTTTAAATTAGAGACCTAGTCAAGCAGACAGGCATAAGGAAATTCTTGGACTTGATAGGAGTTATTCTGCTGAATTACTTTAACTAGAGGATTATATAGATTATTTATTCTATGGATTTTTACACTTGTTTGGTTCTACTACGATAACAAACTCTTGAGTGTTTTATTTCCATTTAAGTATCTATATTTAATTTGTTAAGCAAACATAGCGTAGCTTCTGCACTGTGACCCTGTGTGGATTTATATTTCTATATACACACACAGAGCTGAAGGAAAAATACCTAAATAAGACTTAAGAGTTTTTTTTCATATGGTGTACAAATTTTTTATGCAAAGCCATTTTTCCCTGACTCTCCTGGAATTTCTAAAACTTTTATTTCTACTTCCTTAAGTAGGGTCCAGTCAGAGTGCCGATGCCTAATTGTTCTGGCACACCTGTTCAGGTCTCTAATCAGTTTCCTAATTGGTTTGTCTTTGAGATTCATTCAGTTACTCACCTTGGATATCTGAGGGATTCAGAGCATGGAGAACAAGGTCTACTTTGGAGCCTTCACAGACGTCAGATGCTGCTTCTTCCTTCCTGCGGGGAAGCTGAACTTGAATTGAAACATCTAGGAATTAAGCACAGAGGTAAGAGACAGAATTTTTTTTCTCTAAAATCTTTTTATTGTTTCCAGTTTGCCTACTCAAAGAGGTGAAGAGAGGGAAGGCCCATGATAGTGACTTTCAGGTAACTTGTAGAAGAGCCAAAGATCTGTTCCCTAAAGCTACAAAGCCTAAAAATATGCACAGAAAATACTAATGCAGGCTTTGACTCACTATTCCCTCTGTCTTGAGGGGCATTATTGCCCCTCACAGCAGAGAAGTCACATTATGCTGATCAAAACCACTAACAGGCAAATGTTTCCTTTCCCCAAATAAGACAAGGAAATAAGAGAAATCTTTTTTTAGCGTCCTGGCAGTTGTATTGCCACCTTCCTAAGATAAACCAATGCAAACTCCTGGAGCTGATTCTGTTACAGTCACCAATTTTCCAAACAACCTCAACCTCACAATTTAAGTAATGCTTTAAATGATGCAACAGCAGCAGCACATTGGTCATCTCTCACTTTCTGTAGTGTTCTTGCTTTGTATAATACAGTGTGCAATTGAGGCTTTGCTCTAGGTATCATGGAAATGATAAATAGATAGATAGATAGATAAATAGACAGACAGACAGAAAGTTTGTCTTTGCTCCATACAGCTTATATTAGAATGGTCTGCATTACAATTAAATTATTTTTTATTTCTAGAAGGCAAGAGGGAGAGAAAAGACTACAAGCATGATCATACAGAAACTTTAAATATTCTTTCTGGGCAGACAATTTGCATCAATAAAAATGTTCAAATTTTTACCTTAAAAAACTCTTATATCTGTGATTTTTACTTTGAGAAAAAGACTTTCAGAGAAAGTTTTAGAATGGCATTTTAGAACAGCTGGCAAAGCAAAATCATTTACACATAACTTTGTTGTTAAAGTGCTTTTATTATTGGATTTCTGCTATGATTTTATTACTGGGCAGTAGCAGATTCTTGAGATTTTTGTAAAATTGGGTGAATCTCATCAGGCTTCAGCAAACTCTTTTGTTCTTTGAAAAGAGAAATTGAGCATTAGCTAACTTCTTCAGGGTGGCTTTTCTTCCAGTAGAAAGTATACACTGATGTGTAAATAGTACAAAAATACCCACAGTCTTTGCATGGTAGCCAAACCCCTGAAATGCCAAAGCTCATACCTCTGCCACAAGTGAATGGGTTTGGTAAAAAGAAAACAGCTCAGGGCTTTGTAATGAAGTAAAAGATCAACTACAAAATGCTAATGATTCAAAAAGAAACCCCCCACTCCCCTCAACATTTGTGCTTTAATTCTTCTCTCACACTAAGACCACTAAAACTCTCTGGAGATTCTGCTTTTGTTAAAGCTTAAGGCCCTATAGCAGACTGGTCTTTATTTCAGCTGGGGATACAGATTTCTCAAATTGACCCAAGTGTTTAGGGATTAAACAGACCTCAGAAACTTCTGACACTGGGCTTGATGTTTGCCCATGAGCCAGCTGCCTCCCTTTGCCATTGGCTGGGTCAGAGGGAAAACAGACACAAGGACATCTGTCTTACAATGGAGGGGTCCTGAGGAGAAGGATGCCCCACCTGCACAAACCTGAAGGGCCAGCAGAAAGCCTGTGGGGCCTTGGCAGCCCTTCGGTGCTTGACATTTAATTGCTGATCCTCTTACCCACCCGTCGAAAAGAGTGCCAGAAACTGTCACTCACACAGTTTTAGCAAAAATCCTGCACTTTTAACATTGAGAGGTTTATTATTGGAGTGCTTCAAATAACTCATAACATTAATTGTCTGACTAAGGCTGAAAGTTGTTCTATAGTTTCAATACAAAATATTTACTGTCTTGAAGTGCAAAGTAATTTTAAACCAAAATGGTGTGTGATTTCGGCACAGAGCATAGGTGAACATTGTCCCTATTCATGCAAGTTGAAGGAACTGCAAAATCAGTGTCTACAGCTGCTGTCACCTGTGGGTAGGATCTGAGCTTGTAGCCACTCTGTTACAGCATACTAGCCTTTGGAAGGAGTGCTGAAAACAATAGCCAAACTTCATGCCAAGAATACTTTTGATAGAAAGTGATTTTTTTAAAGCATTGAGCTGACTTTGAAGCTTGTAGATTGAATTTTTAAAAGACTGTTCTGCTAGATATAGCACTTGAGCAAAAAATGCATTTACTAAGCTACTTTCTCCTTAGAGTGGGAAGCGAGTTCAGTTCTTTTATTCAATATATACAACTTTTAATCACACTTTTTTGGTAAACTCGCATGGAAGAGGAGGGGAAAATAAAGGGGATCATTGTTTGTTTCTGAGCCCCCATGTCTGCTAGAAATTATTGCTGTTTGTTTCACAACGGGGTGTGAATTACTTGGTTGCAGTCAACCATTGTTTGGAAATATATTTTGGAATGTTTCCTTTATGAAAGGTTTTTATTTGCCTAGGATTCATGATTCTGTATTTCTTTCAGCTGTTCACATATTCTATTGCTACAGAATTGCTCACTTTTATAATAATGCCTTCAACTAATAACTAGACATTTGTTTCAAGCTACATCTTGAAGCATGGTGTAAAATGTAACTCCTGAAAGTTGCATTAAACCAGGATCTCCTACATTGTACACACCACTAACAGTGATCCAGGGATTTAACTTTTAATAGAAATCTTCATTTATTTCCTGGAAATAATTAAATAAAAGGTGGTCCTAAATTTTTGCAAGTGTGGTAAACATATTTTCAAATGTGATGATTTAGATTGAGCTGTTCTGGATCTTTTTAATATGTTGGGAGACAGCAGCTGTTTTTCCTATTTTGTCTGACCATACATGAATTAACTACAAAAAAACATATCTGAGTTCATTAGTGCTGGATGACTGGGGAGACTGAGGCCTAATTTTGGCAGTGGGAGAGAAATTGGGGTTTTCCTTTAAAAGTGTTGATTAGAACTGGATCAATTCCAGATTAATCAGTTTAATCCAAATATTTGCCCCTCCTCTCCCTTCCATTTGTCAGAGGGAGGAATGTCCCTGTGGGAAGGACAGACATGTGGCTGTGCTGGTAAGGGCAGTAGAGTTGGAATGCCTTTCTCACACAGTGACAGTGTTTGAGGGACCAAGCTGAAAACTAAAATTCAGACTCCAGCTTCTGGCTCAAAGTTGCTGTGCTGGATACCCAGTATGTACTGCTCATGGGGCTGTACTTGTTGCTTGGTAAGCGCTTTTGAAGACAAATTTTGATTTTGGGACTTAATGAATTCTGGCATTTTGGAAACAAGGGTCATGGATGAAAATTAAAACTTGTTAACCACGAAACTATTTTTTATCAAAATTTTGAACTTTCAATTCTTTATCATTTTCTTGTTGGTGGTTTTTAGGAGCTATCTTATTTTATTTTGGATTTACTTTACTTACCTAGATGAAAATGAGCAGGTTATCTCAGCAGGAAAAACATCTCTGAAATGGTGATATGTGATCTTTGTGTCACAGTTGTCATCTTTCATTGTGTTCGTTAGGTGGAAACATACAGATATGGATAGGAAAGGACCTCAATCTCCTTGTCCAGCCCACTGCTAACTTAGCCATATGACACCAACACCTGAGAAATCTGTCTCTATAGACTTAAGTTCTAGTCCCACTACTCTTTTTGAAAGTCTGCTCCACAGCTTTGCTTTGTAGATGATTAGAGGCCTTTCTCCAATGGCACGTGAATATCCTCAGTCAGAATTTTCCTTACAGCTGGTTTGCAGTATCTGTACCTTCTTTCCCCTGGGCAAAAGAGGCTATTTTTCTGATCTGAAAGCTCTTTATGCCTTTTATCTTCAATATAAATGCTGGGTCTGAACACCTGCAGCTGCGAAATGGCATCTAGATTTTCTTCCTTCTTTCACCATTTTCCAGACTGCTGCTATGTTCTTCCTAAAAAAATTAAAGGAATTAGAACTGAAATTTGTCAGGATGCTATTCCTGTCAAAGGATTTGGGTTTTTTCCCCATGATATTTCTTATTTGCAAATTATTGATCTTAAGTTTATTTTTTGTTTTTCTTTTGCTCATCTGCTGTGTTTGGTTTGCATTTTGAAAAGTAGGTGTAGACCTTTGTGCCCAGTAAAGGTGATAATACATGAGTGGAGTACTGCAGCAGGAGCCCACAGGATTGCTTACTGCTGTGCAAACTGAAAACCTTGTTCTCCTTCCTCTCACCTCTCCTCACTCTCAGGCAGAGGATGTAGATCAGGGAAAAAGGGGCAGTTACTGCATTCCTCTGACAGTCCTGATATTTTAATGACACTGACTGGTTCTTTTAGCAAATACCATCTTGTTTTAGGGCTTGTTTTTGCTGCAAGTCATTCTGTTAAATATTTTATATGAAATTCGGAGTAGAAGACAAGCCCTGGACAATCCTATACAATCCCCAGGCTGATCATCTGTGGGGGCTCCAGCGTGTTCTGTAGTGCTATGGCTCCCATTCCCATTGGCTGTTTGCTCATGTGGGTTGGCCTGAGGTGCTTCTTTCCTCTCCAAAGGAATTTGCCTTTATATTGTTTTGCATCTACTATATAAGATTTTTATTCTCTCACTTTGTTTCATGCTCTGACTTCTGGTGCATATGGGATGTTCCAAGGTGAAACAGAAGTGTTGTGTGTCCCTTTTTCTGTCTCATGTAATTATCATCTGTAGCAAAGACAATTTTAGTTGGTGCCACTGAGACAGTGCAGGACCAATGGTTTCTTCTTAGAGAGGAGATTGGATTCAGAGTTTATAGTTGTACTTCCAGTTTCTGGTTTGCAGGAAAAAAAGCAATTTTTAGTAATACTTTGCTTTCTGATCCTGGCAAATTTTGAACTGCATGCAATTTGGGACTGTTTACATATACATAACATTGCCAGGTCTCAATTGAAATTGGTATTTTAGAAGCATGGAGAGAACTGGCAGGCAGGAGGTACCACAAATCTTATATGTACAGCATTTCTCAGTTTTTTTTTTCATTGGAGACTGAGCCAAATGTTGCTTTGCTGCCTGGTGATACTGTAGTTTTATACCAATAACCTCTATGAAATAAATACATTTAGGCTTATGCCTGTGGGTTTTAGTGAATATATATTTTATAAGTTGTTTTCTGAAAGACTCTGATTCTGTTTTTTTTTTTTTTTTTTAAGTCAGTTGTAATTTCACATCTTTTGTGACCTAAAAATATAGAATGCTTGCCTAGCCAGTCAGTGAGTTACTCTGCTCAACTAAGGTGCAGATTGGATTTAATTTTTTCCTTGGTTGGATATTATCTATTCCAGTTTTGTCTGGCTTTGAAACATAAATTGATTTTTTTTCATTTGAGTTCCTCTGGGAAACTTTAAAATGTAATCAGAAATTGACAGTAAGAAAAGTAGAGCTAGTAAACACTGCATACCCAGCTTCTGATCTTATATCTTTGCCGCACTTGGGGAAGCCTTGGTGTGTATTGGATTGGAGCCTAAATTTTTTTCCCTCTAGTTTATCATCATTTAGCACAGTAATTCTTATCAGCCACCTGGAGCACAGGGCAAAGGAAGCATCAGCTGATGATGGTCTCATGATTTTCTTTTGTCAGTAGAGATGGAAGCATTTCTAAAGCTGACTTAATTGGGATAATTTCCTGCCACTGTCCATGGGGGGAAATGGAGCCGGGTGTGCTCCGAAAGTATTCCCTTCCCAGACCTACTGACTGCAGGCAATGGTTGGGAAGAAAGGAATCTGGTGGGCACTGGAGCTATTTCCCATTAGGGGGCAAATTTAAACAGCGAGATTTTGGAAGGAAACGTGTGTTATTTGGACTGCTCAAGGTTGTTAAACAGGGGAGAGAAACCGCCAGTTGTGACTCCTCTATTTTTCATGTGATGGGATCAGTTTTCAGAGAGGAGAATGATTATGGATGCCCTACAGTGTAATTGCTGTCAGTACCAAAACTTCAGTCTCCCTGGATGCTCAGAGTTATGGGTGAGAAGGGAAGGCCCATCTCAACAAACAGGCTTACTCTGTCCTAGTTTTCACAGTCTCTCTTTCATAAAAACAAAATTCAGGTATATTTAGTTTGCAAATTAGAACCCCTACATTTATATATCTGTGTGTAGGGGTCCCCATGTGGGTAAAATGAGCTCAGCAGAAATTACACAGCTGTCCAGGAGATCACTTACAGCTCTATTTTCAGATGAGGCAATTTGAACATGATGGGACCTGAAACTCCAAGCTGACATGGGGTCACTTACGTATGACTGGGTTGCTGGTTTTAGCTGAATCTATTGTCTGCTTTGATATTTTGTTTTATTGTTCTTCATGTAGGACAGAAATAGTTACATTATCCCATCAGAAGTTGAAGAGGACTCCAACTAAAATTACCAAATCTTTGTACCAGCTCATGCAAAGATAGACTTTTAATATTCCTTGAAGAACTTTGCTTTGTGGTGCATACTGGTGGGGGTGGTGAAAGAGCAAAGGCATCAGCAGCTTTCAATACTAGAGTCTAGCACAAGGAAAGAAGAGGGTATCAAGGCCTTGTCTCCAAATATCTTGGGATTCACCCACTTTCATGAAAATAAGCTGCTTCCTGTGTTTCTAATTATTCAGAAGGAATTACTTTTAGTAGTATTATTTCTCTTGCAAGATTTTACTTTGAAAATTTTATTGTCCCTTGTACACCTGATGTTAATGAACATGTGAGTTTTGGCTCAGGGCTGGTGTTGACCAAGTGATATGAACTGGGTCAATACCTGTACCAGTGAAATGAACCCAGTAACAAATGAACCCCTCACTCCCCTTTTGCATTCAATCCGTGTTTCACCAGTGTACTGTAGTGGCACCTGAATAAACACTTGCAAATATTTATAATTCCCCACCTTCTCATAGGGAGCTTTCTGAGATCTTTCCCACAACTCTCCCATATAAAACAGTTGAATCCCCCTTTTTTCTTAATATAAACATGAAGGTAATGTGCCCCTTGTCACAGCAGACATCTGTTACATGTATAGTAGTTATTCTGTAGCTCAGAGATTAATCATTGTTCTTCATCTCATTTTGCACTGCAATCTGCAAATTACAATGATTCCTTGAAGAGATGGAAATCAGGTTTGTTTGTTGTATTATTAATAAACCTTAAATCACTCCCATATTCATAACTGGATTTTTGAGATTTGTTCCAGTCTCCAGATGACAAATATTGGCTGCTAAAGACACTTTGCTATGATCAGCTTTGCTAATTGCCCTGAATGAATTGAATTGAACATTAATTAACTATTTATGTAAAGGGCTCATCACAGGAAAGCCTTCTGGACTTGTGTAAATTTATATTTAACATCCCATGACAAATGCATGCCTTTCAACAATTGGTTTGCAACTCCTCACAAATGCTTTTATTATGCTTATTTTATAAGTTATGAGTTCAGTCAATGCATCAAAAATAGCCATGGCTTAGATTTGCATTAAGACAAATTACTCTTGAAATGCATTTCCAGTCATTTGGGAATCAGCAGGCTTTCTATAAAATGAGGATCTTCCTCCCATTTTTCCTGAATGTTTATGTTTTATATAACAAGAGAATTAAAAAGATCCATGAGGGCACTGCAATAATTCATGTGTTGGGCATGATGCAGAACAGGAATTTGTTCCAAACCAGATCTGTGCTTTTTTTGGATTAGGCTTAACATTTCCATCACTGGAAAATAATTATATATTAATAGAAATACTAGTTATACTTGGGATCCATTCTCATATTGCCACGCTCCAAAGAAGGGCTTGGTGGAATGCTGGGTCAGCCCTTTTGTGATCATCTTCATCAGCCACTGTATCCTTTAGGACACAAATCTGGTGTTCCAAATGAAATCCTGAATGGTTTATTTTGCTATTAGTGCACCAATGGCAAATCTTGAATTGTGCTACAAAGGCTGCTTTGCTATGGCTGAGCATATTGTACAGTCTCCTGCTATGTGTTAGGATTTTATTTTCCATACAACCAAATGGTTCCTGCTGCAAATATTTGAAAGCTAAGCAGAAAGATGTGGTGAGCACTCAACCCAGTTGCTAATATGCAGCTAAATTATATTTTAAGGTATTTTGATGTTGAATAAATGTAAGGAGGAAAATGCACCCATCTAACACAAGTCTCAAAGGACTGAAAATAAAAATGCAGCTACCTATGATATCAATTATTAGAGGTGAGTTCTTTGGAATTTTTCACAACATAGTTTATAGTTTTTTAAGTCTTCACTTCAAAACTTCCTTATCCTGGAAAGAAGAGTTCAAGTGTAACTTCCAGGAGATGTCTCTAGAGTATTCATTTATGTGTACATACATATGTGTGTGTGTGTGTGTGTGTGTGTAAATGTGTGTTTATTTATTGTTTTCTATAAGCCTTTGTCACACAATTTCCCTTTGCATTTGGTTTGCATTAGAGCATGGGCTAATGCAATTGCTCTTGGAGAAGACTTGTACAAATATACATCAATTTAATCTATTTGCGCTAATAGAAAGGGTTCTCTGTGATTTTCTTATCTCTGTTGAGTTTATGCTACATACATCCATTTTACATTATTGTCCGTGGTTTATCTTCATTAGTCTCAGGTTTTATAATTTTCTGTCCTTCATATGGCTTGAATTTTGTTCAGACCCTGGGACTGCATAAATTGGAAACTAGCCTGGAATTCAGGAGAAGCAGGGCTTTTTTTCTTCTCTGTGATATTGGGCGTTTTTGACTCCAGGCAAGTCCTTTGTGTCTCTGACTACTCCTGAATTTCTGTCTGGTTAGAATCTGAGACCAAGCTCTTCAGAGACTGAGTTTGTACCAGCATGGTGACTTGAGAAATCTGTGGATATCTAGATGTCTGTGGCATTCCAGCCCCTGGGGTGCGGGGTGACTTTGGGATACTCCCCAACAGGGGAATCCCATTTATCTCAGTTCTGTTTCAGGAATAAGACTCCAAAGGCTCCTTAGGCTCTTATTTTTCTTATTTATTAATATATTATCAGAAAACCTGACATCAGTCTTCCCAGACTCACTGCACAAGCTCACCCACCACCAGAATGCCTCAAAATGGCCCCAAATTACACAGTTCCATTATCTTTATAACAATTTTCACCCAATTAACAATGGAAACATAAATTATTTTTATTCCTCAACCAATTAATATTTCTCATCCACCTGCATAACTAAAACCGTGAGAAACCTCTAACCAATCACCTCTGTGCTACCAACGATGTAGAATCATGGAGAAGAGAAAGACAAAAGAAGCACTAGGGAAAACACCCTTTTCCTTCCATCTTAACCCCATTTGTATAACACCCTAAAACCTGTATCTCTCACCCCATTGACACACTACACTATTTTCTACTAAATATCTTATTCTTTGATAAATCCTGGTTTTTCCAGGGATATTTGAAAGCCTCTCTATAAGTGAGAGTCAAAGCTAATGTTTTTCTGGAGGTCAGGATCCCCAGAACAAACAGGGAAATGCTTCTCTGTTTCTGGATTCCTAGAGATGTCACCATGGCTCCCAAAAAGTGTTTGCTTTAGGAAGAAAAAAATTAATCAGAAATAAAATATATATTTAGTACCTTCTCATGACCTGCTAAGTCCATCTACAAGCTTGTTGTATGGCCACAAATGTTTCTGCAGCTACAGAGAGGAAAATGTGCATCCTTCTTCCTGGAATGGAGCCTCACATAGACTTTACTTCTTTGGGGGTGTTTATATGCTCTCTTCCCTTCAGGGCTGTCTCATTTATTGTCACTGCTGTGTGTCTGTTTGCAAACCTGAATCTTGCTGTGTAGATGTAAGGCCTCTGACTCTGTTGTGGGTGGAGGAAACCGCTGCCATCGTGTTCTGCCTTGGGCTCTGCAGGGTGCCAGGTCTGGGACAGGCAGCACTGTCTTCAGTGGCAGGATCAGCTGGGTCTTGGATTACAAACTCATGCTGCCCACTGCTTGAGACAGCTCTGGTAGTTAATCCTGTATGTTACACCACCCTTACTGCTTAATCCAAACACCCTTAACCTTACAGGTTAGGTTGGCTGAAACTGACTGGTCCCTCTGCTGAGCTCTGCTCTGGTGTGATTCAGGGGTGGGTAAGGCTGGATACTAGTACTCACAGTCTCAAATTATGCATCTGCTTGTTATGTAGATTTTTGGGGTGTTGTTGCTTGGGCATCTGGCAGCTGAAAAAGCTGTCTCAAAAGTGTGATGGTTTGTAATCAGAGCCTGGCAGATTCAGTTAAAATTTAATTCCAGGCTTGTGGTTTACCCTTGAGAGGCTTTCTTCCATCTAACAGCAGCACTGAGCTCTCATCCAGACCAAAGCTGAGTCAGCTGTCTGTTTTCCAGGTACTTATCTTCTGAAGTGCTGAAATATCTTATGCATTTCATTGCCTCATGTGTCATGGGAACCCCAGTAAAAGCAAAGCACTGGAGGAGAGCTTTTCTTTTTAGCATTTCCAGGCACAGCAATAAGACAAGTTCATGGAAGAACTCTCCACCCAGGCCTATTAAACATTAAGAGGCTGATGTGACCATTGGCTCAGAAAGTTTTAGATTGTGCTAGGCCAGGAACTAGTAGAATATACAAGGGAAAGATCTCTGTCTGCTTTCCCTTTTCTCTTACTCTGTTCCGAAACATTCACTACTCTTATGTAATCTTCTGAATTAAAAGGATCTTCAGTGTGGTCCTGTAGAGATGGATTTTTCTTCCTAACTTCTTGGAGTGTTTCTCAGTTCTTTGGAAGCACTGTGTGGTCTCCGCAGAAAGCAGTCAAGGGACACAGGTCACAAGCTGGACAAAGTGTATGCATTGTATGACATTTAATAGGAATGTTTTAGTAATCTCTATGGACCAAAGGAGTGATCTGCACTGGGTGGGGGCAGACATCAGGGCTGACTAAGGACAGTAGTCTTAAACATGCAAGTTTACTGGTCCCATCAGTGTTCATTTTTGGATCGTGTGTTCATGGATGGCTACAAGCAAAGTGGGGCTGGAGAAATCCTGCTGAATAGACTGAAAAACTGAGTCCCATAGATTATGATGGGGCATCTGAATTAGCAGGAAAACTTTCCCAGGAGAAAGGGAGCAGCTGTGGAGGTAGGAATGTATCTGGATTCAGGGTCCCAGGACCTACAGCAAGGACAGGCAAGATAGAAGTTCTGGCAGAGTGGAGCAGAAACAGTTAGGCAGGAGATTAAGTTTGGCTGAGGATTTTATTTGAGTTGTGATTTAGTAATTTATCTTTTCTTTCTGTACTTGTGTCTAAAACCCCTTCTTTAAACCTTGCAAAGTAGACAGTATTGCTAAAAATATTTATGCATTTGTCATTAAACTTAGGTTGAAGTAGTGGAAGTGATGCTGGTAAATGTGGCATCTGACAGGACTTTTAGAATATATTTTGGATTGTGCTGTAGTTTGAGATGCATCACAAGGAACATAAGGGGCAAATAATTTTTTTTTCCTTGGCCCATTCCTATGTGTAATAGTGGAAGAATGATATCCCTATGCACAGGCAAGCTAGAAAGAGAAATATACTATAATATAGTGAGCTGGTCAGAGAAGAATGAAAACAAAAGAGCTAAATAATTTTGGCTAATTAAGGAAGAGAAAGTGAAACTTACCTAAGGTTTGCCCTGCTTTTTGGCTTCGTGGCAAAATTCAGTCCTGCCTTGCTTCTGTCATCTGAGGAGCTGTAGAACTCACTGATCAAACAGCAACAATTCATGGCTGTCAGAATGGATAAAATAAATAGTTTATTATTAACAATTACTAATTGGTCTTACAGTCTATTAATTATTGCCTGTTTGCAGTTCTTTCATAAATGAAAAAACCCTCATAGATATTATGCTTGGCAAGAGATTTTCTTTAGCGTGTGTAGTGTACACTCCATTCTAGAGTGTATGCTTAGCTATAGCACTTATCAAGATATCGTGGTAACAAAGGGAACATTTTCAATAATAGCAGCTCACAAAATGGGTAGTCCTGTTACGTGTATGGATATGAATTGTTGAATAAAATACCATTAAATGCATGTAGCAATCAGATTCTGCCTCTGAGATACTGAGGCTTTTTCTAAAGTAACTGATATTACTGAATGCTTGACAGTTCCACTGTATGATCATTTTCACAAATTTCCTGCCTTTGAAATTCCAAATGGACCACTTCAATCTCTATAGAGACATTAATTTTTACATCTGCTTTTTGTTCCCCCTTAGAGCTGAATTTTTTAATTAACACTAAATAAATATTCCTTACAAAGTGTTATTAACAATAGCCATGAAATCCAGTGGGTAACTGGTTTGAATCGCTGCTGTCCTGTTCCTTTTTTACATCACCGAGGGCAACCCTGTCTGTGATTTGTCCGTATGAAATTTTCTGCCCATACACCTCTCTCCTCACGTTCAGACATTGTGATTCCAGTCAAATGGCAGCCTATTAGGTCCCAGTGTTTCAAAGCATACAGTGATTTCCCATCAACATCAAAGCAAATTACTCTGATTTAGTTTCTCTTTAGAAAATGAAGTGGTCTTTTATTCTCCCACTATAATTTTTTCATCCTTGTTAAGTGCTGCTGCAGATATCATTCCCTCCTTACAACTTCCTTTTTCTTGTTTTCCCCTTCAATCTGAGAATTTGAGTCAGTCAGTTTTATTTGCCATTTAAAGGAATGCATTTTGCAAGCACAGGACTCACTGTTATGCTCTTCTGATGTAGTTGGAATAAGATGATTTGGCCACAGAGCTTTGAAAAATTTGGAAAAGATATTACAGAGCAAACAAAGGTATCACTGTTTTTTTAATTTACATATAATTTTCATGTTAACGCACATAGCTTCTGAAATACTAATTTCAGAGGTTTAAATTGATCTTTGTATGCTTCAGTTGAACTTCTTTAGGGCAAATTTCCTCCTTCATGCATTGCTATATACCAATTCACAGATGAACTTTAAATGCCACTATCTTTTGATAGAAAGAAATAAATAAATCATAATAATACTGAATGAAAGCCCATCTTCCTCCAGAATCAAGTTAAAAAGTGAGATTTCTCCAAATTTCTAAAAGGTCTCTCTGAGATTTCTAGATTATTCTTCAAATAGGAGAAGAAGAGGGTGATAAAAGGAGGAATTGACAAAGTCCTTGAAAATGGCAAACAATGTTAAAATAATTTCATTCATATAATTATGCATTTTTTTCTTAATTCCCCCCCCCCCCATTACTCAAAATTAGCTTGCATTTATTCTTTCAAGACCTCCTTAATTTCTTAAGAAGATATTTAATGAGGCTGATGATTTGATGCCAGCCATCATGGCAACATGTATTAATGTCATTTTCATAGGCAGTAATGTCCACTTGTGAAAGCCACTCAGCTTGACTGCAAAGCTTATTCAAACTATCATCCTGCACGGTCTGATGCTAATCTTGAAGATTACTGATGCAACACGCAAGTTCTAAGTACATGTTTAGATGAAAACTGATAATTTTCAAAGGTTAGGTCACTGTCATTCTCTAAGCAGCTAAGAGCAAGGCCCAGTGTGGAAATTTGGACTTCTCGCTACAAGTGAGGACTTCCTTTGGTCCATATCCAGCAAAGATGGGAATGAGAGACCATGGAATACATTTTTTATTTGATTATCCAAAACTAATGAAAAAATGAATTCATGCATGTTTTTGGGTTTGATCTGGAGAGATTTCTGTGTAGATTTGTCTTTAGCATTTTGAATCAATTTTCTCTTCCAAAATCTTTCAATAAAATCTAAATGCAAGAGCTTTCATTGTGGTTTTGCTTATTCTCTGTTTTAATAAATAGCAGTGAAAGCTGGGAGGGGACAGAGTGCAAGGGGAGTGGTTTGTTTTTCTCTATCTACCTGGTATTGCAGATTTAAGATACAAGCTATGAAGAAAAAAAATAGAGTTTCCAGCATTTTCCTTTCAGTATGCATGATTAATTAATTATTTTTAAAGAGAAATATATTTTTGGCAGCTTCTTCTATTTAAATTATTGGCCAAAATGTCCAATATAAGCAGGATTTCTACCAAAACTAATTATTTAGAAAACTAATAGCAAAATGTTTCTCAGATTCATTATTCTGGAATAAAATCTCGAAGTAATAATTTTTGGGGTAATTACTGTGGAAAAAAAGGGTTTAGCCAGGAATAATATAAGGCCTGTCAAAATCCAAAATCACAGTTTGCCTAGGGTTTTGTTTTTTTTTTTTTTTTAACTACCCCATCTGAATGTAGAGAGTTCTGGATTCCCATGCCTGTGGAACAGCCAGCCGTGAGGATTTTGCTGGCTATCCCCAGGCTTACAGAGACAGGCACATAGCAGCTCAGTCTGTGTGTGAGAATGGACACATAAGTTTTTAGACAGCCCTTTGCAGATAATGACCTTTTTTTCTAATTTACAACTTAATAGTCTTGACAATTAATAATCTTCACTAAAGTGCAGACTGAAAAGCAAACACCAATCTGCGATTCTTTAGTTTGTTTTCTTTTTTACCATTACTGCTATAACTGTTCTAGCAGAGGGCACCAGGAACAGTTGGGATTTCTTCATGTACCTATTATGTGGTTTGGTATACATATTTTAATCTTCTTTCCAAGAAAAGCCTAGAAAACCTAGTCTGGTGGGAACCAAAAAAGTGTAGAGCAAACCTTCCCTGCAACTATGCTTCCTTCTGCCAGTGTTGTTCCCCCTCAGCCGGAAGAGATCATGGCTTAGGTACCAGTTGCAGTCCAAGCTCAAAAAAGATACCTGGGCTTAGGGCATGATCAGGATGATCTTTCTCCCATCATCTTAGGGGCATCTTTGTCACTAAGCAGAGAAGGTGTATTCCTCCTGCTGATACAGGGCACACACACACCCTTGATTTTTGTTTGCTTTACAACTCCTCTGCATCCATACTTACATGCTGTAATAATGTAAAAGGAAAAGAATGACAATAAAAAAGGCTGTTTTCTTGAAAGAGACTCATGATTCTTAGGTACGCACTGGAAAGGACTGAGCCATGTGGCTCTGCTTGTTTTGCAAAGCTGGGCAAGGCTTGACAGCTCAGTGTCAGATGCCAGGGAGTTGGGACTATGGGTGTTTGTTAGGGTGCACTGATGGTGGATACCATTCCATCAGGTGCCATATCACTTGCTGTGTGAGGTGGGTTGTAACCCTTCACAGTAGGAACAGATGACTTTTCCAGAGGGCAAGAACTTGAAGAGAGTAGTTTATCTGACCAGATGGAGCCACTGTGATAATCTGGTGTGAACTTCCAGATAATTTAATAAGAATTGGCAAGAGCAGGCAATTTTTTTTTTCTATTTTTTGAGGGGAGAGAGTGGTGAGGTGTTAATTGAGAGGGAATTAGCTCTGGTTTATTCTGGATATGCATGCTCAGTGATGTGCTTTCCATCCTCTCTATTTTCTAGGCAGAAAACACCATGCTAGAATCCTACTGACCTTTATTTATAAAGATTTCAGAGCCAGAGAAGGTCAGGGGAAGGAAGCAGATGATCAGGTGTCAGTGGTAGTGGAGCTGGCAGCCTGTCTAGATTTGCTCACTGGAAAACTCGGTCTGGTGGCCTGACCCCTGGGCAGTGATGGAATAACAGCTCAACACCACCGAGTGCCAGGGTCCCGTGTCACTGGGACTGCTGTCTGCTATTTTGGATCGTGGTGAAGTTGATAAGGTTTAAATAGGAAGTCACACTACAAGTGTCTGGGGCATGCCAGTGTTGGCTTTTTGAAATAGATGTCCACAGCTGAAACGGTGCTAACCTCTCTGAAATCCCTCTTTGGGTGCAATCATACCCTGGACATGAATTCTACTGAACGTATAGTGGGGGTGCCAGAGTGATAAGGGCTTGAACTGCAGAAAGCAAGGGTGGGTGAAGGTCATTGAGGGTTTGCTGGATAAGAGCAGATTCCTGAACTCCTCATTCAGAGGCTTGCTGCTGGAGCAGGGCTGTGCCACTCTGCTGCAGCAGCTGCCAGTAGGAGATGCTCAAAGAAGCCACTTTTCTTTGGGTATTAAAAAAATAATGAGAAAAAAAAAATATCTGGAAGAGGAGCAGACTAAGAATTCATTTCCTTATAACAAAATTATCTCTTCATCTGTGTAGGCATTTCTGCTAGACTGTCGTTTCTTCACAGACCAGACAGCTAAATGAACAGTTGAGTATACACTTCTTCCCCCAGCACACTCACACACGGAAAACCATGGTGGAAGTAATAAATGCTTTTCTTTTTAGCTCCTGAGACAATTTAAACTAATAAGACTCTTCAATATATTTTTGTTTGGTAAAGAGTTGGTCATGTAAAATTATAAAAATTACAATAATTAGCAAATTGCAGAGAAATGTCTTTAGGACTTAAAGCTCCAATGTGTAGGCAATAGAACTGTAATTTATAAGCTGACATACCAATTCAGCTATAGGCAACTCCAGCAGCTGCTTTGCTACTCATTAAAATAAGTGCACAGCTATCAGACTAATTATAGCATGGAGCTATGTAGGAAACTGAACCCAGGCAGTGAGACCCGAGATCTTCTGACAGACGTACTCCACAAGCCTGTAAATCCTGCTGCATTTTACACTGCTGTTCCCTGGACATGTTTGAAAATGCTTCTTACTTTTTGCATTCCTTTGTGCCTCAAGATCCTCCAAGATACCATTGAGTCTCAGAAGGGGAGTCACAAAAGGTGTTTGGGATGCAGCAGTTTCTGCTTTTGTTTTTTGTTCTTTGAGAATGCAAACCCATCCTGGTGACTCCTGCTTTATTATTACTAGAAAGACTTCAGCAGCTGCCTCACCATGAGGACAAGAAATGAATTATTTTCTCCCTCATCCCCTAACATAAAAAGAAAGACTGGATCCAATTCCACATGTCTGCTTTTGTGTTAAGTTTGTGATTAGGGCCAGGGCAGTGTGTAAAATTGATTTAGGTGAATCCTTAACTCAGGTGATTCCTAATACCTTCCTGGAAATATCATGTTTTGTAAAAGGTGATGAACGTCTGACTTTTTTTGCATGTCAGTGGGTTAATTTGTCTGCCTACCTGTGTTCATGTTTATGTTATTGTAAACAGAAGTCAGGTAATACTGCTCATTTAACTAGGCATGTATATAAAATAGCCAACAGTTTCATCTCAAGACCCTTTTTGAGTAATGAGGCTTAATGAAGCTTTTGGGAAAGGGGCTGTATTTTATTGTCCTGGGGCAGCCAGTGTTTAGCAGGCAGGCTTGGTGGTCTCTGCTCTGCAGAAGATGGTTCTTAGCTGTTGCACGGGCATCAGCAAGTGAATCCAATCTTCTTCAGAGCAGGTTGTAGATGTTCAGCTTTTGGAGGGATCTCTTTTGAGAAAAGAAGCCAGCTGGCCTTCAGCTCCCCCTGTAATGTTTGGCTCATCTTAGTGTCACACAAGCACCCTCACTTCAGGATGCAAGGTAGGCTTGCTAAATTTTGGAGTCTTAAGTTGAACTTCACAGCCTTCATTTACATATTTACCATATCTTGATTTATACATTTTCGTAAAGAAGACATCTCGAAAGATAAGATTTGGCAGCAAAAGAAAAACAAAATACTAGAATCCCCTAAAATTGTATGCATCTGCAAAAACTTTCTAATCTGTCTTGACACATCTGTTTCTTTAGAAGAAAAAAATTCCCTGACTGCACTGGTGCCCTGCAGCTACATGTGTTAGGGGCCTGGGTGTATAATTTGTGGAGCGTAATAATTCTATAATTATATTGCTAATTGTCTGCTACCCCTTTTTATAATAACAGAGGGAAGAGATTTATAATTTAGTAGTTTTACAGGAGCTTAGACAGACTGTTAAATGAAAATGAGCTCTCGCAACGTAGCTCCTAATAGCTGTTATTGTTAAGGGCACCCCATCAAGCTGCCCAAATGCCTTGCTGGAAGGTGTAGTTCTGAAGAAGTGCTTCAGATTTAAAATCTGAGCCTTTGTGGTCTTGCCTTTGTTAAAAATAAAAGGAGAGAGGATGGAAAAAAGATTTAAGAATAAGAAGAAAGGAAGTCTAAGCAATATCCACAAAGAATTTCAAAAGGCTGCAAATGGTAGGAAGACTCCAAATTGCAAAATGGAAGAGGTATTTGTAGTGAAAAAGTATAGGAACTGGATTTTGCAAAGGCTAGAATACTTTTCAGTGCAGCAGTGAGAAAGAGTTGATAATTTGGGGATTGGATGGGATCTCCTCTCACAATACTTAGAAGACCTAGAATTTGCAAACTTGATTGCAGAGACAAGGTATTTGCCTCCTTTTCACTGCTGCTTTGGATTTTTGCTTTCTCTGAGCTAAATTTGGCTTTGGGGGACCAAAGTTGCTTTCTCTGTATGCGGATATATTTTTTTCTGGGTGGTGCCAAAGCTGCTGTTGCTTCCCAGGCAACTTTACCCTGGCCCAGAAATGAATAGCTGTTCTGAATCATTCAGGCAATGCATTGTATTGGTGGATTTGTGCCTCCAGATTATATAAGATGGAAATGTGCAGCATTTTACAGAAATAAAGGGAATAATTAAAAAAAAATCTTTAATGCTTAGCTACTTAGAAATTCTATGTGTAAAAAGCAGCAGTATTTTTTCTTCCCCTAAAAGCAGAATATTCAAGTATCTGAGCTCATGTGTTAAGTGCAGTAAGTGCAATAACTAACTGTTAGAACTCTTGACTGCATGCTCTGGAACTGTTTTAAATTGTTTTTATTTTGTACACAGAGTATTAGAAGATGAAACATATTCTATATTCTTCCCTCATTCCTGCAAGGGTCCTTTTATGGTAACGGTTCCTTAAGTATTTAGTCTTTTAGAACCAATGATTTACTACACTTGGCTTCAATTTTTACTGCTTTCCCCATATCATTTCAAATATGACATGGTTTATAATTTCAGATATAATATGACCTAGGTTGTGAAATCGTTATGAAAGATTCTTCATTAAGAGTCATACTGGATTCTTAGAATTATTTTATTTCAAAGGATTTTTCCCCCCCCTCATTCATCCCCAGAGAAATTTTCAAGCCAGCTGGTTCTGATATGATACATACTATATACAATACTCATTTTGTACTCATAGTTGCTTGACATGAAGATCAGTAGGTTAAAGGAAATATGATTTATTTTGGAAAATATTTTAATTTGGAAATGATATTAAAGTGAAAAAAAACCTCAAAAAAATTAGCTCACAGTGTGCATGTGTGTTTGCATGTGTAACTTAAGTATTTGGCAAAATATGATACCAGACACATTATCTGACTCAATCTGTATGAATGGCTTTGGCATGTTGAGAATTTGCCTCATAGACTGCAGTCAATAAATAGGAATAACTTGTTCAGCAGGTCCAGACAAAGTAGTTATAAAAGAAAGAAAGATTAGAAAAATTAGAACAGTGGAAATATTTTAAATAAAGCAACAAGAATTTGGAATACAAGAAGTAAAACAGAATATTTGAATATAAGGGATAATTTGCTATTCGTTCTTTTTAGTTAAAACAGCTCAGCTCTGCTCCTGCCTCTCTCAAAATCTGTAGAAGGTCTCTGTTTTTGTTAATTGGCTGTAACTGTGCAACCTCTAGTATACATGTCCAACCTAGGAACAGTTATTTATTTTCTTTTTTCAGTGTGACAAAGCTGTTGACTTTGGGCTTTTACTTGTGAGAATTGAACAGTCTCTGATGAACACATGCCATTGCTATTCCTAGAGAAGCATGTAAAGTTCTGGTTTTAGGAGGTAGGAGCTAATTTTCTGCTAAGCATTTTTTTGATTTTTTTTTTTCATTTAACTTACTGATAAAAATATTAAGGCAGGCACAACCTTGTAGAGATCTAATTAAATGCACTTCATGAAATCACAGCATTTGCCTTAGATTCTCATTATGTTATCCTGCTAATGATAATTTCCTTTAAAGCTTGTCACTCACAGTGTTCCCTTGCACACTTTAAGGTACAGTTTCCATTTATAATCTTCACTGTTTCACTCTACTTAATCTGCTTTAATAGTTGACTCTATTGTATGCTTTTTTGTGGACCCTACAGCTACATATTGGAGTACACATCCAAGTGGAAATCCAGCAGGAAGGAATTAAAAAGCCTAAGCAAACAGACTAATGCTCCTTTTTCTTGCTTATGCATTTCTCCATTTTTAAAAAGTACATACTACTATTTGCCATGGGTAGATCTGAGGGTGATTTTTTTATTGAAAGTGAAAGATTAATATAATAATAATAATCTTTTTAGTGAAAGATTACCAGTATTGCCTTTTGCTCCATATCTTTTGTTACAGCTCTGCTTTGTACTTCAAAGTAATAGGAGATGCTTCTAGATGTAATTTTTGGTAGACATCTTTTCAAGCTTTTTGATAAATTATTAGAAATTATTAGAAATTTGTCTGTACTAAACATATACGGAAAATCAATCAACTTTCTTTTCTCGGTGACATATGTTATAGGGTATATTTCTGCAAAATCTGCACATCTCACACTATTAGAACTATTTACTTCTGTTACCAGTTTCATTCTGTAAATGCATCTAGACTTCTTGTCAGTGTTTGTAAAGTTTGTAAAGGGTTTGGTAAAGACAGGCACATAACATTTCAAATATTTTCAATCTGTAAATATGTATTCCAATGTACCAATTTGATATGAACATTCAAAGGGATTTGGCAGAGAAAAAGAATTCTGAGAGATTATAAAAGCTTTAATGGAATAAAATGCCATTTCTTCCTTGAGATGAATTCCACAAAAAAGACAAAAATACATTTATCAATATTGAATAGCCACAGGAAAATCCCCTGCAACACTATTATTTATTTACCTGTCTCAGAGATTCACACACAGCTGGGGCTTGTATGGTCCTGCAGAAAGACTGTCTTAGATACAGCAAGACAAGGACCATTTGCAAAACCTTGAGCCTCCCTGAGGCTAATCAATAGGCTCAGCTTCTGTAGCCTTGGAAGGCCTGTGGCAGCAAGCACAGTTTTTTTCAGGGGTGTAAAGTTAAAAACCTGTTGGGAACAAATGCTGCTCTTCTGCATTTCCACTTATAGTCAGCAAAGGGATGGAGGACACGAAGTTAGCTTAGAGGAAATCCTCTGATTTGGGCAGGTTTGCCTTTAACCACAATGCCCATCTTCAACTCAGGCAGTCTGTGTGAAGGCCAACCCATTTCACATCACCCTCTAACCTTTTCAGCCACAGAACCTTTTACCTCTATGTAAGGTATCTTCTAGATCATAGCTCAGTTGAGCAGCACTGGGCATAGATGTGTTCTATGGGCCTGGCTTTTATTTGTTCATTATTTAGAATTTGCTCAATCCACACTTTCGTGATGACTCAAACATCCTTTAGGAAAAAAAATATATGAAAAATTATTTTGCATCAGTATACTGAATATAAAATATCTGCAGCCTTTAAATGTACTTCATGCAGCTATCAACCAATACAAATAATGTGTCAGAGCAGAAAGCTGGAATTTCTGGAATTATTTTTAGAGTTGCTTTCAAAGTGGGACTTTTCTGTGGTGCACAGACCCTTTAAAATCCTCTTTAAATCCTCTTTAAAGCTGAACTGTAGTTGACAGACATTGGGGATATGGGGATGTTACAAGTAACTAGGATTATTTCTTGCCTTTCTCATTTGTGAAACTTCTAATGCTGGTTTTAAAGTACATTTCTACAACATAATAATTTTTAACTGGAAAACGCAGCCATAAAACTGGACACTGAATATATTTATTCCTTTGTATACACTCTCTGCACCTTAAGAAAATACACACAGTGAGTTAATAATTACTATTTTTATACTGTGTTATTCTATGGAAAGTATCTCTCACCAGCAGGAAAGTACAAGGACTTCTAGGAATCACTAGGGTATAATGAAAGTTGCCAAAAATGTAAACCAATACAGATTTTCTTATGAACCATGAAAATATTATGTTTAAACTAAAATCCTAACCTTTAGCCTTTGTATGAGAACAGCAAAAAAAATATGGACAGGAATTTTTTTTTTTGAAGTGCGTATATAGACATCTGAGGTCTTAGGTCCTATTTATTTAATAGAAAAAGTGGTCTGAGACCTTAGAAAATACCAGCCAACTAAACTAACATCAGAAGATCAATGAATGATGTGTGAGTAAGTGGAAAATTTCTAGTCTGATTAAATCTGCAAAATGAATCTGAACAGTGGGGTCCCCCCTTTTTGCTTCTCAAGTGGTTTAGTGTGCATTTAATTACAGCAAGATACCTTTTCACCTCCATAGGGGCATTTTTTCCCTGAGATTTTCCATTCTGCTCATACTTCCATCACTTACTAAGTCCACAGACTTCAGCCAGCATGCCGGCAGTATTCCAATAAAAGAAGTGGCCTACTCAGCAAGCAGCACCCAGGAACACAGTATCAGGACAAAAGAATTACTCCTTCTTAGGAGAAAAATAATTAGTAACTTTCCAGGATGCTACTTGCTAAGGTGTCTGTGTTGAAGTATACCATGAGAGGATTTCAACTGCCTAGCTTGAAGATCAACTATGGGGGCACAGAATCAAAAAAGGAAGCCTATGAAGATGTTTTTAAAAATGAGATAGATTTTTTTCAGTGATTTATTTTCTTTATTACTTCAGTTGTGGATCAACTGAAGTAATTTATTGAGTCTGTATTAATAATTACTCTTGGCAACAACATGTGAAATGCAATTAGTTTACTCATTTTTAAGTTTAACCGTAAAAAGTTTAACCATTTATGAGGATCAGATATGAAATCCAGAACACTGCTGAATATCTTCAAGCCTGAATGGTTGCAAAACTTGTTTCGCTTTCAGAACAGGACAAGATTTTCTTCTTATGTTTTGTTTGTTTGGTGGGGTTTTTTTTTTCCTTTTGCTAAAGGGAATACAAGGGTTAAATAACCTCAAAGAAAACAAAAATTAAATTAAAGTTCTGCCTGACCCCAAGCATTTTTTTACAGTTCTGGTTCAATAACCCAAATGAAATATCCCTTGTTAACATAGTTCTAAGTACAAAATACCTTAACAACAATTCCCAGGAGATGTTGTAACACCTTTGTCAAATTCATTTTAATGTTAAAGTAGCTGAGAACATGTTCATTTTCTGAAATCAGAGGTATTTCAACATTTCTATTCTAATTTTGGATGAAAACAAATGCTGAAATATTAGAATTTCCCCCAGGATGAAAATTCTAATATCTTTTTCGGCTCTAGTTTCCAATAACTCTTACACTTTAATTTTGTAATATTTAACTTAATGTTTCCCATGTGAGTATTATAGCACTAGTGGGTGAAACTTTAGTCACCTCACAGATTAGGCATGCAAAGGAAAACAGTTCACGTATGTAGTGGGACAGATTTCTCCTTTCACAAGTACCTTCCTCTTGTTTCCCCTGCTGATGAGATGTCAGTTTATTATAGACTTGATGAATGGAGTTTCCTTTCTCAGGAAACAGTAGTCAGGCCTATGGAAGTATTTATGTAACAGCATCCATTCCCTCCCTTCCTTATTATCCCTTCCCTTGGCAGCGTGGGCCACAGTCAGAGACTGCCTGAAGGGAAAGAGCGAAATGCTGCTGCTGGGGTATTTGTGGGAAACAAAACTTAGCAGTCCTGGTCTTAGCAGTTGTGAAGCCATGACTGACCCCTGCTTGCTCCTCTGTGGTGCTGATTGAGAGACCTTCTGTGCTGCTCATCCCTCCGGATCAGGAAGGTGGATGCTTTCCATGATAGGGCAACTTCACACGCATGCGCACCACACCGGACCTTGTTGACTTAAATCTCTCCTAAGCAGCTAAGTTGGCTCCTACCAGGTTGGGTCCCAAACAGCCCAGGCCTGCCACGACTTTTAATGCTGGGCACCTCCAAACCAGCTAACCCAAATGAATCACAACATGAGCTAGATCCAATTCCCATTCAAAACAGGTGCAAGATAATGTAAGCTTCTCCACAGCATACACTTCCCTAGATATCAAAATACTTTACAGATTAGCTTGATTGAACTATCTCAGTTTTACAGGTTGGAAAAGTTATATGTTGACACAGTTATATCCATCAAATTGTCCAATGTGCTCTGTGGCATAATTAGTCTTGGAGCCTGTGACACCAGACTCCAGGTCATAAACTCCATGTTGGACCATGGTCTTCAACAGGTGTTCCACAGAATGGGTGTTAGCAGGTCTTGGTCTTAATTTATTTTTTCTTTCCTTAAATGCAGCACATCATTGCCTGTCCCAATACATGCCTTTTATTCTGGCCCATGTGAAGGATGGAAATTGGTCAGTCTATCTGTCTCTTTCCCCAACCAAAGAATGACTGGTTATGACAGTCTCTGGCAAAATTTGAGTTGTGGCTTAAAGCAACTCAAATGAAGAAATGCTATAACCATGTCTTCAGTGGGGTAGACACAACTACTGCTGACTTTATTGCAATAATAGAAGTACTATTAGGGGGAAAGTCAATGCTCTAATGCCCAAAGACGTCAGCTCAGTTCTTGCTGGGATTTCAGGCTGTGGTCTTGTGTGTGCATGAGAAAAGGAAATTTCAATCTCCACAAGGTGTTGGTTTATAAATATTGCTCCTAAGAATCAATTTCTTCCTCCTTCCTTTAGGCCCTAAGTACCTAAATCAACTTTGTCAGGTGTAGCCCAGGAACCAAAGCTACTGACATGGTATGGCCTGAGGTGTCTCTGCACAGAGATGGACCTCAGCTTCCATGCAGACTGCACTCCTAGGAACACACTTTACTGGCACTCTTAATGAGGGCTGTCTTATGGAGGAGCTAGATTAAGTACTATTTAGAGACAATTAAAGAAATTACAAAAGCTCAAATGTACAGGCTTTGGTATGGTTATGATTAACTCATTACCTGGATAAGACTACTGAAGTTATTTGTTGAAATATGTACAGCAGTTTATACAAACTGATACATGGTGCATGCTAATATTTATTATGTGATAGGATACAATGATGGTGCTAAAACAAATAGCTATAACAGCAAACCTAGGAATGCTTAAAAACATTTAAAACCAAAATGGAAAATTATGTCATTGGTGGATAAATATTTCTTGATTTTTAAATTATTCTTCCAGTGCATTTTGCTCCTTGGAAAATGGAGCCAAAGAGACAGATCCAAGAAGTTCAGGTTTCTAATAAAAGAATGAGATTTTCCACCCTCCCAGTGCTCAATTCAGCAGGCTACTTTTCAAGAGAATATATTCCTAGGGTGCACATAGCCAGGAAGGGCTCTAAACGGATGCTGCTGGTGAAGCAGAGGAAAGTGAAGGTTGTTTCATTGACTTCAATGCACACTTCAAAGTATTTCAGGTTTATCTTATCTCAGAACTTTCCATATGTTCTATTAATAGCTTATCAATTATTGCTATTTTGTTTTGCTTTCGAAGCTTTTTTGTCTGCAAGTTTTTTATTACTTATGCACAATTAATTGTTATCTGTGTTTTGTTTTTAGCACACTTTATAACAGTTCATCTATCAAATGTGATTCTTTAAATAATACAACATTTCTAAAGATTTGAGAATGTTTCTTTTTTCCAAAAACCAAATGCAGCTGAGTTGATCTCTAATAAAAGTCTGTGTAAAAACCAAAGCCTATCACTTACTGACCATATTTCTTTTGAAGAAAAAATAAGGGGAAGCATAGGATCAAAAAGAATAAAAATTCATCTTAAGGACTTGATATTAGGTACTTTGATAAAGTCTGAAAAATATATTTTGAATCAGCTAAGATGCTAATGTTGCACAGAGCCCTAAAAGAGAGTTTAAATTATTTTCTCCCTTCAAGTTTGCTTGTAAAACCCTAGTTCTGCATTACCCTGTTCCATCACATGGGACATGTAGCATCACCACAGTCAGCTAATGCCGTAAAAGTCTCTTGAAACTTCTTTTGTGGTCTCAAGATGATGGTAGAAGGAATATTTGTGCAAGTTCAGCTGCCCCTGGTAAAACAAATAAAACTTGCTTTAAATTATATTTAATTTGAAACAATCCACCAATAGCAAAGAATTTCTGGGTAATATCTCTAGAAATGAACCTATATCTGCTAGTCCTTTATGCAGAACCATTAAATCCCACTAATGAACATGAGAATGGGTGTTGAAACTCCTGAATTGTTGATTTTGCTACAGATTTGTTAAAGGCCATAATGAAACAATTTTTCTGCTATTTTCACATTTGTCAAATAAGAAAGGAAGCTGCAAAAATATAAGCACACATTATATGTTTCTTAAATGCTAGGTAGTAAATACTGTGTGATTCAAAATTATTATCACTGTGGTGATAACACAGAGCGGTGATCTGCACTGAAAAATTTTTTGTTCTTTCCTCAGCCGAAAAGGCCTGGGTGAATATATTATATCTGTCTTGTCAAATTTGTCTAATTTGTTCTCAGGAATTACAGTGATAGAAATCTCTTAGTTTCCTTAGGCAATCTTTCTCAAGTGTTTTACAGGATCTACCATCTAATGTGAACCTCATTTGCTTCAGTTAAAACCATTTATTTCTGCATGATTTTTTTTTTTAAAGATTGCATCAGACTTATAAAGAAGATACTTATATGTTGAGTTGAAGTTACAAATACTGTTTATATCACTTATAACTATCACATATCTGCCTGTTTTTTGTTTGTTTGGTTGTTTTTTTCTATTTGAAAAAGCTTAGGTAAAACAAAATTTGTTAAACTATCTATTTTATTTCCTCTGTAGGATTTAGTAACACAGGTTTCAGAAGGGTTTTTTTCCTGATTAATCTCTGTATTGCTAGAATGCAGGTACATGTTCATGGAAAAAGATTAGTGATCTCTTTTACTTGGGAGGTGATGTGTGATAATTGACCAATTCAATAGAAAGGTGTTCATAATCACAGACCAAATTCCAAAACACCTTTCTTCTTCACACTTGAATGCTTCATTTAAGACATTCAGAGTTACACATATCATTAAATACTGTGGTTTTGAGGAGAGGATTTCTGAGAGGGCCTCACTCCCTGATAGCATTCAAGCTCAGGAGTTCAATATTGACCCAGTCAATATGAATGAGCTAAATTGCTTTACAATAACGAGCAGAAAGTCCATCTGTTCCTCCTTTGTGGTAGGAATGGTCATATTCAGAATAAAAATACTGATGTAGTAAGAACTGAAATGCTCCTTAAAAATAGAAAGTTAAAGAAATAGACATGCTAAGCACTGGAACACAAGGGGGTTTTTTTGACACTTAAGATTCCCAGTACATATCAACGAAGACTTTCTTTGAATTTTATTGAAAGTAGGAGCTGGTCTGTTTGCAGTTTAGCTCTTGAGGAGGCTCACAGTGGGGGTTAGCAAACAGGGCCATAGGGACTGACGTAGACAGAGGTTCCTCCAGACGTGCCACTGCTCTTTTCTCAGAGATAAAACCCAAGAGATTACAGATCAGCAGTAAACTTCCTTAAGGTGAGGCCGATGGTCTAATGACTCTTTTTGCTTTACAAGCCCAGGGTGTGTTTGGGAAGGGAAGCTATTAAGACAGATGAGGTTTGGTGATATAATGTATTCGGTACTCCCATGGGACAAAGGGATCCTTTGATTCCTGCTCACTTCTATGCCCTCAGTTGCATTGAGGAGGCCACACTACAAACTCATTAGAGGACCAGATGTACTTAAAACCTTTTCCAAATAGTTTTGTTGATGCTGCTGCTGCTGCTGTATCTTAAAAGCTGGGTCTGTTCTGGGGCCCACAAGCATCAGTTTTTCCTGTCTGGGAAGGCTCAGGGGAGAGGTGTCTGGGTGGCCAGGGGCTCAGTGAATAGCTGGGAAAAGGAATAGGTGGAAGCAAAACCATAGGGCTCTTTAAATTATGTGATTGCCAAAAGAAATTGTCTACGGAGGTGAAGAGGAATGAGGAGAAGGTGGCTGTTGGCTGCCTGTGGTGTTCTTGTTGAAGAACAGCTTTTGGAGGAATATCTGTTCACCAAAAACCTTGTGATGCTGGTGCAGCTGCAGGAGGATGCCCCAGGCAAACTGGGCACTGCAGAAGGTGTGGGACTGGTGCCCATCTTTGGTGAAGGGTCCACAGGTCCAACCTTTGGGACCCCTGCTAATCTGGCTTCCCTCTCCCCATGGTACAAGGAGAACATTTCCCACAGCTTCTTTCCCAGTTGTGTCAGTGCTGCTGGAAGTACAAGGCTGTAGGAAGAAGTGTGTAAGGGGTGACCAAGGGAAGGAAGGGGACTGTTACTGGAGGAAGGAAATGCTTTCCTTGGTGAGAATGGGCAGGACGGTGAAGAGCAGAGAGGGAATCAGGATGTCTAGACTGTGTGGGGGTAAGGGCAGTCTGGTTAGAGCACAAAGTACTTTCTGGCTATAGCAGAGGTGAAAGCTGTTCTTGAGCTGGAATAAAGAGGAATATCTTGATGGGTGGTTGGGTTGGCTTTCAGTGAGCAGAGATAGAGGTCTCTGTCCCCACTATTCACCAGTGCCAGTAAACTTCCTTTCCCCTACGTGAATACCTACTGAGATTGCCCTGGCTCCTATCCCATAAAGCCTTACTCATATTTCCAAAAACCATTGAGTGACGCAGATGTTTGTGAGGAGTTTTGCTGGACAAGTGGAAAATGAAAGAAATTCTCCTGCTTCATATGAGGTAGATGTATATCTCAGCTTGTACCCCGTACTGTGGGACTCCTCTTGGAACAACTTGCTGACATCAGACAGGCCTTGGGAGGCATAGCTGGGCAGGCATGGGGCCAGTTTGGGAGCATCCTTTTTGGAACCTGGAGGATGGAATGCTCATTGGGCTACCTCCTCTGAATGGGATGGAGCAGCCCCTTTCTGCTTCCTCAGTGATCCCCTTGAACACATCTCTGTGGGCAAGTTCTCTCTAACAAGTCGTACCTAAGTGCTAAGCTCTTCTGAAAGATAACAGTAAATGCATCTATCATGCATGTATTTTTCCCTCTTCAATGAGAAAAATGTTGCTGTGATGGATACTGCCTCTTTGTTATTGGTATTTAATGGTCCCGTGCTGGTGTTGTACAGAGAATGATACAGAAGGGATAGTGCCTGTGTAATTTGTTTTGATCCTGTGACCTATATCTCAACCAGCATTATACTTTTTCAGCTTTTTTCATTAATTGAGAGTGCCTATTGTTTCAACAAAATGCATGGTGATCTTTAGTCTGAGCATCCAAGGCAGGTGTGTTCAGTGTCTGCTGACACAGAGAGGTGCAGCAGGGTTTCACTAGCATGAAACACCAAGGCATGGCAACTCCAAGTAGCTGCACTAACAGTTCTCTGGGGGGTACCTAGAAAATTAACTTTAGGCTGGGAATGCATGCTAATGCATCCAGGCACTACCTGCCCAGTCCAGAACCTGCACAAGTGCATTTGGATAACGCTACATCATGCCATAAAATCATCCCCACTCTTTCACAAGGAAGAAAGATGACTGAAGAAAATAAAAGGTGAACAAATGGCTTTTTAACTATTAAATTAAAGTTCTTCTCTTAGAGAAGAGAGAAATTGAGACATAATAGGTAAGTAAATGAGAGAAAAGTTTCAGAAAAGTTGTGGAAGTATTGACACCACAGATGTCCTGCAGCTTAGACTACATCAGGAGCAATAGGACTTTGTGTGATTTCTAGGGCACGTTACATAGCCTTGGACATACTTATCCATACCACATGCACATTGCACAGTATCTTGGATTACTGGGATGGTGTTTGTAGCCCAACTGTTGATGTCTCCTGGGCTCTTCTTGCCTTGTCAGCCCATATTTGAGGTTACTTCTGCATATGCTGTCCATGAACAGGTGGCAGCCTTCATCCTTTTGCTTCATGCATGTGAAAGACAATTCCCTTGTAATTTTGAATTTATTCACAAAACTAACAAGACATTAAGCAAGAAACCAGACCAGGCTCCTCTGCAGTTCATAAAACTCTCTTCCAAATAGAGCTGAACATGGGGGTTAGACTAACACTCACTTTCTCTGAGAAATTTGTAACATAGCAAGAAAACTTACAACATTTTAATCAGGATTATCACATGATGTCTTGTTAGTTTTCTGGACAAATGCTTTCAACTAGTGCAATATCATTTGGACAGATACTGCCTATAATAACAATTTTTTAAAAATCCTTACCAAAATTATGGTTACCATAAGCACATAGTGTGCCTGTCCATCTCTAAGGAAAATTAACTATTGGACCAGATGGCTAAAAGATAAATCATAATTCAGGAATGCTGAGAAAGAAATCAAATACATTAATAACCATGCTTGAATCTTCTCCAAGGGCAAAATGATACACTGTGAATGTGTTTGTCTAATCTTCTGTAGTAATAATAATTTTTAGTCCAGGCATTCTTCCTATTAACCATATGGTTTATCAGGCTTTTCTTCCCAGCAGCAGTCCCCAGTGGAGGGACCGTGTTGCAGTTGCAGTGCTAATACAAACATCCGTGTCTGAGGAGAATGAGAAAACTGTATTAGAAATAGTTGGAGTCAGATGCTGATAAGCATTGTCAATCACGTTCCCATCTTTAGTTCTTTGTAAAACAGATGTTCTTTCTTTCAAAAACTACTTAATTGTTATGGTTACAAATGTGTGTCTGACTATAGAGAGTCCTGGCAATTGTTACTGGGGATGAAGGTACAAAGAAATTATATTGAGTTCCTGTGAACAGAACTATTTGCACCAAAGTATCCTTCATTTTTCTAGCTCTTCATGTGTGATAACTGTGTGTGATAGATAAACCAGCCCTGTTATTAAAAAAGAACACAGGAACTCTTTTTTCTCCCCTGGATTGTTAGGAACAGAATTAAGTAGTTAATTATGTTCAATATTGTTTGGGTTCTTTTTTATGTTAAAGGTTTATCCCCTTTACCTTGACTAATGATAATTTTCCTCTTATTTTAATCTGGAAGATGAGAAACTGCTGTTGTTTTGGTACAAGCAGGATTTAATTGTTTATTTTTTTCCATAGATATTTTTCAGCTTCAGGTTTTGTGCAGAGCCTGAGGAGGAGGACTAAACAGGTAATGGAAGCAGCTTAATATTCTGTGTTCCTCATGAGCAAATTATCCACAGTTCCAATTAAATATGCAATGACATTTGCAAAGATGTACAGTACAGATGAAATGGACCTAAATCATCTTTAGCAGATTTGTTCTATGCGGAATACAAATATTAAGAGAGAATACAACTTCTTTTTCCTTCTGGTGTCCCTCAAGACTCCTTGCTAAAGTCATCCCCATTATACTATGGGCTTTATCCTGGGATGCTTATATGAAATTGATTATTATACTCTCTCAGTTAAAAAAAAAAAAAGAATTTAAATGCAAACACAAGTAAGTAAGGCCAATATTAAGCAATGTTGTAATGCCAAAGCAGTGTAAAGAGGCCTCTGTGTAAATGAAAATCAGACTTTATGTTTATGTGAATTACACATCTGCAAAATATCTATAATATAGAACATAGCAGTTGTTTAATTTTTACCTAATTAGAGAGACTTGAAAACATCTGGCATTTGACACCAATCCATTTTTTCATTGTATCCTCTTTTGGTAAGTCAGGAATGGAATATAATATATCCCACGAGATGTGCTTTAGTTTATGACAGGTGTGCATTTCCTAGCTGGTCATTCATTGTATGACACTATTTGTTTCCCACAGATGCAGCTGGAAATACATTTATTTGGCAGTGAGAAATTTGCAAGGGGGAAAAAAACTGGTTTAGGAGGAAACTTACATCAGAGATGTAGATATATAATGTTTGCACAGAAATCTCAATGTGGCATTTCATAACTTTCATAGGCATGTGCTTTGTCAACCAAAATATCATAAATTTAATAAAGAATTGGTGCAAAATTTCCAACATTAGTAGAAAAAGTGGAATGAAATGTGTGTTGTCAAACTATAATCACTCCCATTGCATATGTAACTTTTTATTTAAGCAGCAACAAGTCACTCCTGTTGTGCTTTCTGCTTCTAGGAATAAGGGGATGAGTGAAGTTGGCCAACAGTTGGCCAAGGGGTGGTTTGGGCTCTGTGTGGGGTCCGTGGGCGGGGAACAGGGAGCTGAGCTTTTTCTTCCTTCCTCATCCTAGAGGATGTGGGAAGCCCTGGGACTGCATGAGAGATTGTGGGAAAAGCTTCACATAGCTCATATGGAGACTGTCATTCTCTAATGGCAAAAAGAGCCGCTCTGGATGTGCTGCTCACAGAGTGTGCCTGGAATAGCATCACTCTGGCTCATGGTCTAGGCATTCATCAGGGCCAGCAGCTCTTAGCTATGCTGGTAAACTCCTACCCTCCACAACAGCCAGGCCACCTATTAGCAATATTAGCCAGGCTGACTTCCAAATTACGCCTGGAAATATTTTGCGAGTGTTCCCCATAGTGTAAGTCAAAACCACACCAGAAGTAAATGGCCAAATTGTAGTGCCTGGGAGCATCCCCTTGTGTGATTTACTGGTATAGGTATACTCCAAATGTCCCTGTTTAATTTATTGCTCTGAACTTGGAGTTTCCCTAGAAAAACCTATGAGGACATATACAGAATTGTGAAAATGTTTAGTTTAGCTAAACGTCATCGCATAAAGAACACCATTTCCCTAATCCAGGATTTTTAAAAATTGTAACACTTCTGGTTTTGTTGTTGTTGCTATTTTTTTTTTCATTTGAAAAGCAGCAAACCTTTATAAAATCTTCCACAATTTTTTTAGAATGAAAAATCTTTTGTAACCCCTTGCCAGATAAAAATATGTAGGACATGTGTGTGTTTTAACCCCATATGAATATCTCGTGAAACATATGCACTCAGACCACAGGTACTGTGAACTTACTGTTTTGTATTGCAGGCTCTCTCCTTTTCCTCAAGCAAAGGAAAAGACTATGTTTCACATTTTTCCCCTTAGATGAATGAAGGAAGGGGATTGACTTTTTCTATTGGATTTGGCACAAGAACCCACAAAACAATACAGAAACAAAAACCCCAAAAAACCAAACACCACCAACAACAAATCCTTCATAGCTGTGTAATTGGGAAGGGATTTTTTTTTCCCCAAATGGAATATGGAAAACCCTCACTCCTGGTGGAAACAGGCCCAATTCAATTCAATGCTGCTGGATATGAAGAAATGAGGCTGGTATGGTTTTTAATAATTATTTTTCTCTGAAGAGTTCATGTTTTTTCACACTTCATTAAAAAATAAAAAAAAAGTTAGCATTCTGTTATTCTTCTGAAGTTTTTTGTTGTCCTGGTGTGCTCCCCCTGACCCCCTCAAAAAAACAGTGCTTGACGACATTGTCAAAATGGATTTATGGATTTGTTTACAAACCAGGATTTAGAATAGGATGAAACAAGCTGCATTTAGGAATGGATATGTCAGATGCTGCTTTTTGAGGGTTGATTCTTGTAATAGATTTTAAAAATAGATTTCTAATGCACAATGATTCATAACTAAAGAAAATTGAGGGTAAAAAAATGTATTATATGAGTTCAGAAAGTGGCAGCCTGGCATTTCTAAAGCTGAGAGGTGAAATGTAACTGCTCTGCGAAAAGCATTTCCTCTTTTCTTTTTGGCATGTTTTTACTTATATCCAGGGTGGTCCTGAGGATTTGTGGGCTCAGCCAGAGCAGGAAAGATTTCTCATTGTATATTCCTTTCCCTCTCACTTCCCTCTTCTTTCTTTGTTTGTTCTTATATATATTTGTGCATTTTTCCACTCTCTCCTGTTGTGCTCAGATCTGAAAAGTGGCATCTCAAATGTTTGGATACAAAAAATGTCCTGCATCCTTACAAGGCAACACATACAACCATAAGCCCGTTCTGTGAGCACACTCTTGGCATGAATTTCTTGGGCTCTTACATGGAGCAGACAGTGTCTGCTCACTGGGGGCTCCCAACCTTGCTGGGCTTTTGCTGCCGCTTTTCCCCATGTGCTCCCTCTGCCTGCCCTGAAGGAAAGGGATTTTTTGAGTCATGCTGCTCTGCAGGAAGCACAGGACAGGGATGAAGTTTGATTTCCCTCTGACCCAATCCTTGCAACCCCACTGATAGCTGGTTGTTTTGGTTATTTTGTTTAGTTGGTTCATCACTTCTCGGAATTACACTTTCAGGTTTGGCATAGTTGCATTCTCAAGTCTCTGAATCTTCTCCCAGCTGCTTTTCTGAATCCGTGTAATCTAATATTCCCTGGTTTTTACACTGAAAATTTCAAGCCTTGTTTCTTCCAAAATACACATTTTAATGCTGTTAAACCCTCCTAGACCTTAAACCCTTCTCAGTCACTTCAGAAAATTTGTGGTTTTTAGCCATTGTGGAGGGAAAAAAATCTTGCCACTTCCACTTAATAGTATCACAGCCAAACCAAATTATGTGAGAGAGCACATTGGCATTGAAATAGCCCTTGCTGAGGAGAAGCACATTCCAGAGGAAATTGATTTCCATGTCACCAACTTACATGTATTTTGAAAATTAGGTTCTCAGCCACAGGTTTCAGAGTTGATTTATTTGTCTTTATTTTTTGCTAAATTTGTTCAAATGAATTTTTAGCGAACTAACAAGTTGCCTCTGACACAGGCTGAGGAAAGGTTCATGCAAAGAATGCACAGTGCAGACCAGTGTGTACGTGGAGGTCAAGCCAGCCTTGTGAAATGCATAAAAACAGCTGATGGCAGTGTCTGACCAGGTCCACCAGAAATCTCGGGGATTCTTGAAGTCTAAAGCTGAGAGGCGATAGCGTGGTCTGCTCTCTGTATCTCACAAGCTGCTACACTTCATCCCGTTATCCATTTTGAACACATTGCTTCCTGTGTAAGTTAAACATGCCTTCCAAAACAGCAAACGGTTTTGATCTGAAATTAGGGAAGGTTTGCTTTGATAGCTTTTTGTTGATGATTGACGAAGTCCAAACAAATTATTACTTTCAATTTAACTTTATCTGGCATCAGCTTCTGACCACTGAGGATTATGCTCCTCAATTAATGAGCCTGCTGTTTTTCTCTATGACATAACTGCATGCAGCCATGTGGTCTGTCAGTCTTCTCCTTGTTAAGCTCACTCTTTATGTCTGTCTCCTGAAGATATTTTCTATGCCCTCAGATCCTTTCTTTTGTAGCTTTCACAATGTTTTCAATAGTGTTTCAGAGGTGAAAATTGTGGATTGTAACTGGCATTTTAATGCGTTACCTTGTGCCTCCTGGCAAATACAGCAATTAAGAAAATAGGTTATTTGACATAACACATAAAAGTTGAATGCATTCAATGAATTGTCCCCATACACATTAATTTAAGATTATGAATCCAGTCAGTGCCTTCAAGCTGGTAACAACTTGCCTCCTGTCACATCAACATGTATATGGCTGGTACTGGTTTTCAGGATTCTGTAAACATTTTAGCCTATGCCAGAAGTTTTTTTTTTTTCATGGAGCTGCTACATGCTTTAAATTAAAAGTTTATGGTTGCCACATACTGTAAAATGTTCTCTTCATGTTCTCATCACCAGTCATAAGATGTTTGAAATTTTGCTGGTTCTCTTTTGAAGAAGAGAAAAAAAAAAAAGAAAAATCAAAGAGTCTTCTGGTCTAAATTGGGTTTTGTTTGTGTTTTTATTGATAACATGCTTTAGTGAAGGAGTGAAAGAAGAGGAGAAAAGCTTAGGAGAAGGTAAAGATAACTCCCTAGCTAGTAGGTTGGTTTCCTCTCAGGCTGGAGACTTGTGATGATAAAATTGTGTCAATTCCACGCTGAGAACCTTCTCTTAGCTCAGATGACTTCAGCCTTGTGGAATCTCCTGCACCTCCTGGCAGCCCAAGGGAGATAACTCACCAAAGAACTCCTTTGCCATGCTTTGCTTTCCTTAGCTGCCATGCTTCGCTTGTCAGTACCATTTCACTCAAGAAAGTGCGCATCCATGGGACATAAACTTGGCAATGGTTTTGATAATTACTGTTTGTATTGCACATGGCCAGTGCTTTTCCCTGTAATTAATAGTCTCCTAATCATGTCTGGAATTCTGTAAATGTCAGGAATTCAGGCAAGACATGGCCTGGATTTTTCAGGGCAGATGCACTTTGACCCTTTTTGCAAGATGATTGAGGGGGACTGCTGCAGTTATTAGTTTTCTTTACCTTCCCCCATCCTCCTTCTCCAAATAAGCCTCCCTAAATTATGCAGTGCTTGATGTCTGCTTGCATAATAGAGCTAGGGCTAGGAGAGAATTCAAGTGACTTTTGTGAGTAATGTATTTATCCCAGCTATTAAAGAAAATTAACTTGTTGGGGTTCTTTTTGTGAAAGAGAAATTGTAGAGGTAGGAATTACTTGTTGTATTGTATTGCTTATATGAGGAGGGGTAGGAGAGGGATTTTATCAGCAGTTCATGCCTGTCTCCCCAGTCCCACTTGGAGGTTTCTCTTTATCTTTGTCAGCATACTCTATTTTGCATATGCCAAATTGCTCTTTCTTTGTCACTTGCAAGTTCAGTATTCTGGTGATTCATGTATTGCAGCTTTTGTGAAAATGTTTGTAAAACTTGTTCACTTGGATTTTGACTCTTTCCCATGGCTGAGGTCATGAATTAGGCAGATGTTCACAACACACATCCCGTGATGAGCTCAGTGATACTACCTGGGGAGCTACAGGGGTGGTGTCTGGCCTGTTTAGAGTAATATGTGCCTGAAAACTAGGGAAAGGTGTCCAGGATATTTGTGTCCTAACATATTGGGTCCATTATTTCCTAAATTATGTGACAAGTCAGACTGTACATTTAGCAATTAAGACACTATTTCTATCATGTCTAGTTGGACATGGCTTCTCAATGTGTTCTTGATGTGGCTGAGGAAATCTCAGTATATGATATTATTTCTGAATATTCATTAATACTCAGTTTCAGTTTCACTGATCTGATTTGTTGGGGGCTGATGTGTGAAGCAACCCTGATTCTACAGAGGCTGGAAAAACACAGGATATTCTTGGTACTCCAAATTTCCATGTACTTCTGAATGAGCTTTGTTTTTTTCCACCTTTCATTTTGTGGCTTTCAACATGAGAGCTAAAATGAACCTGTTGGGTTTTTTTTATTTTTTTTTTTTTTTAAATTTAAGTCATATATTAGAGTCACTTTGTAGTTTTCTTCTGTGAAATGATGATTGAAACTAAAGTGACTAAATTGGTATAACCTTTTGCTCTCCTCATTTGGTGAAGCAGTGACATGAATGGATTATCAGTAAATGCTGAGAAATCCTTACCTCAAACTGGGATTATATAGCTGGTAATAAACAGCATCATAAAACTTACATCACTCAGCCAGTGTTTTTCTTTTGACTTAAATGATGGCTTGTTTACACTTTAAAGACAAAATTTCTCCCATTAGAAAGGTGGGGGAAGCCACCTTGAAAGTACACTCATCTGCAAGTGCAAGCTTTGAACCTAGGATGGTCAAATAAGTTAAAAAGACAGAGAAAGAAATAGAGTAGAAAAAATAAATGTCTACAATTCCTCTGTCTTGCACATTTTGCAAGCAATAGCCAGAGGGATGGCTTTGACCTTAAAGTAAGGTTCACTTACAGCACCATGGATTTATCTTGCCTAATAGTTAATACTGTTAATATTTATGAAGAGTGGGCTGCTTATCCAGAATATTTGTTTCCTTTCTAAATAAATCATAGTGCTAAAGAGACTATCTTTCAACATGCAAAGTGATGGTGTGTTGTTCGGCATGCAATACAATTTCTTTTTTCTTCCACATCTGAAAAGCAAATGTATTTTCAGTTTAAGTTTGATCTCAGCTTTTGAAATCTTAGAATCAACTTTGTTATACTAAACACTATTTAAATATTTCATATGTAATCAGTTAAATTCTAGTAGCAGGCAGTCACAAATGACTCTGCATACGTACATAAAGAATAGTGAAATGTTTTGCCCAAAGTCATAAAGTAAAAAGCTATTGGCAAATCTCAGACATTTCGATTTATTATCTGGCCCTTTGTACCTAGACCCAGTTACTCATTGACTGATATTATACATTATATGCCTGTATGGGAAAGTTTTTGGTGAACTTCCCTTTGAGATCCAGACTGCAAAAGCTGAAAGAGGCATTTTCTATTTACATGCAAACAAGTACATAGAATATTAAAAAATCAAGCCATGGGTTACATCTTTGAAATTACATGCAGTTCATTGAGATCTCAGAAAACACAACTTTAATAGGGGGATTACTGCTGTATAGCCTCAGGAGTGAAAATCCAAGCACTCCATAGCTAGCTGTAATAGTTTTCCCTTTTAAGATATCGACTAGTTTATTTATAGTTACTTTGCTTTTTGTAACAGGGTTAATGTCAATGACAAATGAATGTTGTGGAAAACACCAGATTTTTTTAGAATTTTAAAAAGACAGCCTTTATATGCAGTAATCAGACTTATATATAGCAAACTGCTATGTATTGGGGAGAATTTACTTTTCATAAACTTTAAAAATGTTTTTAATACATTGAGAAGAAATGCTTTTGGTTTTTCCTACCAGTTTAGAATGAAAATGGCAAGAGGACAAATGTAATGGAAAGGAGTAATGAAAGCAGAAGATAAAGATGAAGGATTGACAGCAGCAACTGTTGGGTAGAAAAAAAGAACAAAACTAAATCAACTGGAAAATTGTAGATATTCATATATATATCTATATATAGATATAGATACAGATATATATCTGTCTATCTGAGAACTGCATATTTTCATAAGCACAGTATAAGTCAGAGGAAAGAGACATCAGAGGTTAAATGAAATGAATTTTCAGGCTATATCTGGGCAATATACCATTATTTCCCTGTTCTTTTTCTCGATCAAGACCAGCCTAGTAAAAGTAAACATGTCTTTTATGGGAGAGAGAGCAAGGTTGTCTTGTGCAGTGTGCACCATCTGGGTAGTGTGCACACTTGTGCTTGGCCTTCTTGCTGCAGCACATATCACAGCTTTCTCCTTTGCTGGAAAACCAATGTTTGTATTGGATGGAACTCAGGACAGGGAACTGTGTGTATAGGCATTAATTATAGGACTCAGGTTCATAAACTCCCCAGTTAGAAAATTAAACACAGGTTTCAGTTTTGCAAAGCTGCCATTTCCTCCACACCTATTTTCTTATTGCAAGAGATTTGTACCAATTTTCTGTGGATTAATAGTGGTCACTCCACATCTAACAGCAATATGATAACTCAGACCTTTTAAAGAGGTCCTTGTTTGTTTCCATAGCTTCAGCAGCGACTCCAAAAATTCTCTGAAATTAAGCAGAAAAAGCTATCTCATCCTGGAATTTCACCACAAAGTTTGCTGATGCTTGAGTACAGAAAGTCTGAACACAGAAACTGTTTTAGAGCAGTGGACGGGATGGAGTTACACCAAATACCATCTCAAATGGGAAGGGCAGCTGCGGGAGCTGGGGTTGGTGCTCCTGCAGAGAACTGTATTCATAGCTGTGTGGGGGAGGCTTGGAGCGCTGCAGAAGGAAGAGGAGCTAATGCTGTGTTTGGCCACAGGATAAGCTGTCAGCACGTCCCTGGCCAGTTCAGGCTTGTGCACAGATGCGTTCTGTGTGACTTTGTTAGGTTAATAAAGCAAAAGGAGGGCAAACACTGGGGGCTTTGGATGAGTGTGGCTTAAACCCTAAAAGGAAAGCTGCTGGCAACTCATGGTTTACTTTGGACATCTTCTCTAATGGGAAGAGGCAAAGATCTTTAATTTCTCAATTCTTCTAGTCTGTAGTAGAGACGTGGTTGTTACCAGGCTGCACTTCAGCCAGCAATATTATCTGGTCTACTGTACTCTCTTCTGTAGTGTGTTGCTGTAGAAAAGTTAATATATGAACTGAGGAAAATATGTCACTACAGTACTTAAACTTAGCATGTCAGCCTTTGCTTTTGCAATGTATTTCATTTGTCACTGTAAATAAGAAAGGAATAAATTTAGATTTAAAAGTATCCACAAAACAGACTTTTTCTTCCTTTCCTATACTATCTGAATCAAATCTAGTCACACAGATGTGAAATTCATCTTCTTTTTAATCAAGAGAAAATTATGAAGTCAAGACATTAAGCTCTTTTCTCAAACTACTGATATGATTAGGCCTCAATCTGATGTTTTAATTTCATATCACAGGAGTTTTACTGTTTGCCTTAGGAGGAATGCCTTAAGAGAGTTAGGTCTGTAATTCCCTAGATTCTCATAACTCATTCACAAGTCTGAATAACCCCAGACACTATACCGGCTTTCAACTTCTACTTTTGACAGCTATTTTTAGTCTCTCATATTTCTGCCTTTGAACACTATCCCAGTTGAGATCCAGACTGAAAAAGCTGAAGCTGATAATCAGCATTTTGCCTCACGTGAGTGTGATGAACCATCCACAGTTAGTGGCTTTGTGCATCCCCAGGGATGCAGCCTGAGGCTGGTGTGCAGTGTTCATTGTCAGCCTTTCCCAGAGATCCATTTCTCTCTCTGTGTTGTCAGGGTGGCACCATGTCTGCCAGCACTGTCACCTCCAGAATCCTGTGTCTTGTCCACCCATGGGAAATGTGTGAGCTGTGCCTCCCATGACAGGCATTCTCCCCATCTCCCCTGAGTCACTGTAGCCAAGTCAGTCTCAGTTTAAGGCTGAGACCCTTTATTTGGAATGAGGGATGGTTGTAAACACCTTTCAGCACTTCCTAGATCTAGTAATTTTGTTCAGTTTGTTTCCTGCATAACACCACAGAATTTCAAACCAACTTTATGCCTCATCGTCAAAAAGTGAAATCTTACCAGTAAGGGGGCAACTTTCCCTTTTCACCACTCTCTCAAACCATAATCACTGTTTGGCTGCCCCATCTGTATGGCTATCTGACAAAAAGATGTTGGACTTCATGGAGCCCCTGGAGGAATGCTGACCTTCCACACCCTGGGAAGGCAGAGGATAAACTTAAAAACTTAAAAACTGGGTCAACTATTTAGTACTAAATGAACTATTGACATCTCCCTGTGCTCATACACACACACACAGAGCCAGAGGACATTATGTTGGAGAAGTAATGGGTTCTAACAGTTCCAGTGTATGTAGGGAAAACCACGAGTCCCCATGCCTCAGCAGGGTAGCAGATCTCCTTAGGACTGCAGGATGTCTTGGAGGGGGCCATTGTTTATTCCAGGAGCAAAGCAGCTAAATTCACTACTGAGTGTATTGTTCCTGATTTGGAACAAGCTGGATCGATGGGGGCCATGCACCATAACCCAGTGCACATCCTTTAGGTACTGATCCTTCCAGGATAACCACCGTGCTTAGTCACTCTGCTGAACCTGCACTTGGACAGAAATAGCAGAGATCCATGGGTCCACACCAAAATTCACTGCAAGTCCCAGGTCAGAAGTGAAGTAAAGCATCAGAATTGAGCTGATTTAGCTGATGCTGTGGTGGTGAGGTCCTTAATGGAAAAAAGAGCACAGGGCCATGTTACAACGGGTCGCTGAGTTACGAGACACATTGGCAGTCTGTCTCATCACATCTTGGACACTTTGTTGAAATTCTCAAAGATCTTCATAGTGGGGTGTAGATGGTTTTTGGCATAAAGCATATTGCTGCATTTTTGAAGAGAGGCAACCTTGCACGGCACAAGACAAATGCTGACTGTGTACTGCTGTGTATGCTCAGCAAATAGCTAAGATTCCTTCAGGGTTTTAGGGGATGGATCCATTCCCCAGTGCTTTTGACAATAGTGTGGTAACAAAGGGAATAAAAAAAGAAAAATAAGAGGCTTAAAACTGTCAATTACAGACTAGAAGCACCACAGATTTTCCCATAAGTCTTGCACGTCTTTTTTCAAATTTCATATTGGCCTAACCAAATTAAACAAAAAGGAAATAAAGTTTCAAAGGAAGTTTTCTTGCAGTAGTTTATGTTGAATATCCTTCTGAATGGAAAGACCTTTCCTCTCTGCTGTTGTAATTTAGCACCAGGAAAAAAATGATATTCCTGCGCATAGTCCTGCAAGTAAATGGGGTAGTCTAGAGCTAGGAATCTTCCAACGGAACTTTGTAGCAAAACAAATCGCTAAACCAGTGTATCCAGAATATTTGCTCTGGCAACAACATTGATTTGACTAAATCTCACTAAATCTGCCTTAGATTTCTAAGGAAATTATTTCTATATTTGTGTTAGTTTTATTCTAATACACATATAGGTATTTTGAGCAGATGTCTTTGAGGTTTTTAACCCATTGCTCAGCAAAAATAACTTATTCAGTGATAATATTAGTGGTGTCTCTGACAAAGTAATTTTCTCTGAGCTGCTATAAATGTGATCCATGAAATTTCTTGTGGTCCATCACTATCCAAATTAGGTACTGAATAATGCATATTTAGAAACAATGCATATAGATAAGGGAGGCATTAAAAACCCTTTCAGAGGCCAGACAAAATGAAAAGAGTCTTTTTCTCCTTAATGTATTGAAGTTGCTGGCAACATCAGATATGTTAGGGTTATGGTGACACAGGACGCAGAAGGAAGAAGTAAAAATGAAATTAAACTGCCAAAAGAAGCTCTAATTTTGAAATTCGCAATGATCCTCTCATTTGAGATGCACAGAAAAGAGCCAGTTTTAAATGATTATGGTATTATTTGTTGTGTAGTGCTATAATACTGCACTCATCTCTTTAGTAGTTTCTCCTTTTTTACTTCCATCTGTCTCCAAGACTGAAGAGGAAATGTAGCAACATCTTAAATATTTCAGCATAATGAAATAATATTATGATTTGAAAGTTGAAACTCATGTGGTTTTGAATTCGGAAGACCTGGGGACCCAGAACTGTGGTTTGTGACTTTTTTTTTATGTGCTACACTGGGTTAATATGGAAGCTTCTATTTTGCTTTAATATTATATTTCACTGATTAAGGGATTCCTTTGCTTGATATGTTAAAGAAAGGATAAAATTAAATTAGCTTAGCTCACTGAATTGAGGGATGTACCTATCATGATGCCAGTGCTCCAGGTTTTCCTAGCTTACTTTTTCACTGACTATTAAGTGGATATTGAAAAATTTTTCAAATTCTGATAACCAAATCTTTGCTTGAGTGAGGTTCCTTCCTGAAGAGCCCCATTCTGAGAGGGTGGGTTTTGTGACAAGCTGATATTGGGGAAAATCACTTTTGATGGGCACTTCAGACATTACAAACCAAATGAGTTTTCTTCAATTAGCTTCCTACTAATATTTCAAAGCTGTGTCTAACTTTTCTGCTGGAGCATGCCATGCATGCCCTGTGGTTCTGGGCCATGCATCACTTGCATCTTGCCTGACCCCTGTATTTGGGTTTCCTTTCTGTGGAAAGTGGGGAATGCTGTTGTGCATTTGGGTTCTGTCCTTATAAGAAATAGTGGGGGCCAGAGAGACAAATGTAAAACAGGGAAACATTCTCAAGTTCCCTGATCAGATATAACCTGAGACCCCACCTATGAGAGTAAGCATTTCTCAATACAAATACAACTCTTTGATGTGAGGTCATTAATGAGCCACAGTGGATTATACTGTCTGACATTTTATCTTTTTTGTGCATTGTTAGAAAACCTGAGAGAGTAGTTCCCTTAAATTACCCCAAATTGCCCAATGTTTTTCATATTTAAGTGAATAAAGTGATCATAGCTTTTTACATGTAATGTTACTTGTCTGAAATGAAATAAAATTAAACTAAAGCTGCTTTTCTAGATTCTAAATCATGTAGCATGACTAACTTATGTCTGCTTTCTAGTAAAACACAGACAATTTTATTAAAAAACTAAAATGTGAATAGGCTGAATGGAAACAGTAGATTAAATGCTCTTGTAAAGTTTTGCAAGATGCCAGAAGAAGATGCCTGCCTGTGAAGATAGTGTCCTTAATGTTACTGCAGGCATTACAAAAAGAGCAGACTAATTTACTGCAGAGTTATTCACAGCTCTACTGCCTGTCCTCTCTTGCTGGGAATCAAAAGGTCACCTGAAGTTTTCAGCATCTTATTCCATGGTGGAAATGTTGTGCCAATTTTTGTAGTTCAGAATATATTATGGTTTTACAAGAAAGTATATTTTACAGAGAAATGTCATGCCAAAGATCACATGTGGCCTTTGACCTCTCCATTCAAGCCAGTAAGTTCCCATTAAAACAGAATTGCTTGGAACAGGCTCTAGCATGAATCTAGAATGATAATTTAATAGCCTTTCCTTTGCTCTGAGATACATAAACTCTGACTTGCTTCCTGTAGAAGACTATATTATATTATATAAAAAATAGTTTTGATACTTCCATGGAAAGTTTTTTTCTATTTTTACTGTTGTGGATAGCTTTTTACTGTTGGCTTCCTCAGTGAGAGAAATCCTGGATGATCTGTGATTTAAAACTAGTGGAAGTTCTCTGTGACATCTGTGAATTTATTCCTTGTGAAACAATTTTGCCAAATTTACTATTCGGCTGGAATTAAAAAGTGAGAATTGTGTGTGGTGTTACTTTAGTTTACATGATATGGAACATGAAAAGACCACCAGGGGAGCAGAATTCTGCTCAGTCCTAAGTAGCTAAATAGGACAGCAGACAGTTCATCTGATTCTGTACACCCAAAGTGATAAGTCATCATCCCACCCTTTCAACCATGTATCTTATTGACTAATTTAAGATATAAATTTGTACCCTGAAGTCTTCAACTTACAGTATTCCTATGACCTGTGAGAGTACTACAATCCATAAGACCACTAGTTTTCTTACTCCTTGCTAGCTGTCTATCAACCAACAAATGCTGACTAGCATGGAGAGTCTCAGTTCCTGTTGGATTACCTTACATTTCAGGTGCTTTAATTAAGCCAATAATTCAGAAGCCTCTTGTTCTCACTTGCCAAGCAGAGTTTGAGATGAATCTTGGTGGACAATTAAAAGGTAATCTGTGAAAAATCCCCATCCAGTACCTGCCCAGTCTATTTTAATCCTAAATGTGATGCACGTTTTCTCTTGATGTCTTCCTCTGAGAAACTCAATTAAGTCTTTCATACCTAATTGTGCTTAAAGTACAGAATTTTAAAATACTAAGCTACCTGGCACCTGATGGCTCTTGGTGTTTTAGAAGAATTTCCTGCTGCTGCCACATGGGTGGGGCACTGCACAAAAACTGCAGTTGTAGTCAACTTTTGCACATCAGGCTGGAAGGATGAGCAATGTCTCTTTAGGCAGTGGTTAGACTGTACACCTGGAAAATGAGTGACCCGTACTCTGGATTCCTGTCTCTGCCAATAGAGTATCCAATCTATAGATCCTCCCTTGGGGATGAACTGGGACTGAATGGGAAGTTGTGTGAGCAGGCAGAGAAAGCCAGCTCTGCCTCTGCTGCTGAGCAGCCGTGGTGACTCTTTTGGGAGTAGGAGGGTCAGTACTGGCTTAAAACTATTTTCTTGGAGGCAGAAGAGGGAAAGGAAGACCGTAAAAGAGGTGGGAAACCATGGACTGTAAGGATAAAGTTTATGTCCTCAACGAGGCTGGTACAGAAATATTTTATGGTCATCAATTTGCTGGGGTATGTATGGGTGGTTTGTTACACAAAGTGGTTCATCTTTGTCTTAGACTCTGGTATCCTTTGGTCCCAGCGATCCTGCAAGGCCAGGAGCAGCCCATGTCCTAGCTTTGGACTTTCAATGACTTACTGGAGATGAGTTCCCTGAGAGTTTAAGACTCTACCCTAACTGGTAGACACAAAAGCAGTTTGCTGGGTTATGCTTTCTATTGAAGCCATGCTGTAGTATCCTGATAGATGCTGCTTTTGACTGACCTAATCTGTTAGGATTAACTTCCTTCAAAATTCTCTTTACAGTCCAGGGTAAATGAGCAGGCCCAAGTAAACTAATATTGTACTTCTCAGTGATGAAAATGTATAAAATGACTCTCTGGGCAAAATTGGGCAAATATTTTTTTCCAAACTAGTCTTAACAAAGTTTCAGCAGGACTTAAAAATAGTGTCAATAATATTTTAAAAGTAAATATTTTATTTAAAAAATAAATACATTTAATTTTTTTTTAAATTCTGTTTTCAGTGATGGTTTGGTACATAGGATTAATTTGTTTGACTAATTTTCCGCTTACAATGGTATAATCTAATCCAGGTAAAGACACACAACTGTTCAAAGCGTTCAACATTTGCTTTCAATGTTAACTCTCCAGCCATGGTTAGAAAAATAATTCTTTCAGAAATCTGATCTGCATTGCTTTCTTTTGTAGTATTTTTTGGCTTCTTTCAGCTGTCTTCCAAACCTGCAGTAATAGCATTCCCCTATTATTCATATTTGCTTGCACAAATCCTAGCTAAAGAATGCAAGCAAGGAAGCAAACTGTTTTCTAAATCAGCAGAGATTTGAACTGAATGGACAAAAATACCATTCTGCTACACACTTTCATAGTGCTTTAATTTAGCTCTTGTTAATTAAGACCATCAAACTTCTGCAGTTCTGCTTGTGTCAAAAATATAGTTCTCTTTCAATAAATGTAATTAGAAATAACCTTCAAGAACAAGAATAAAAGTAAATCATGCCTTCCTAGTAGTATGTTTTACTTTGTTTAACATAGGAAGGTAGGTTTAGTGTTCTGCCTCATCACTCTGTAAAGGAAATATTTTTTAGTCAAAACCCCCTTTATACCAGTTACACTAATAACCTCTCACACATTATTTCAAAACAGGTTTGAACAGGAAAGAACAGTGTATTAAATGCCTCACAGCTGTTACATATACTCTTGAGTTTTGATTTACTTCTGTCACAGTAAAAATAGATTTTTATAAATGGATGTTTCATGCTTTTCACTCTAATGTATGACATACAGTGACACTCACATTTCCCTTAAATGATGGTTTAGCCACTGTGAATCCCTATCACAGCTGTTGAATAGTGAATCCAGAGCAGATGATTTAACAATGAAAACAAATTTCTGTGAAAGCTTCAGATTCAAACTAAATCCTTGTTCAGAGGCTCCTAAAACAAACCTTTTTTTTTTTTTTTTTTGTCAAAAAATACAGCGCCTTGGTGTTCTAAATTTTTGTTATACATGAAATGATAAATGTCAACCCAAAAAAGGGTTTGGGAAGAGAGCATTTTAAAACGATGCTACCATGTGTAGTTGCACTTAGGAGAGAAAAATAAAGTAAAAGCCACAAGCTTCAAAGCTTGCTAATTTACTCTGCAATAAATAAATCCAAGAGACTTTAGAAAACGTGACATAAATTTGTTTCAAGAAAATGTGATTGACAAAACCCTTGAAGATTAATTTGTATTACATAGTTTCTTTCTGTTAGAGATTCTGGTTCGTTTTCCCCTGGAATTGTTTTGTTGCCACAATTAATAAAGTAATAAATTAAAAAATACCCTTAGCCATCTCTTTGGACAAGTCTTTATTTAAATTCTTTCTCCCCTTCTTTTAAATTTTAATGTTAAGAAGAAGAATAACGAAGTCCTTTAGTAAAGATCCAGACTAGGTCCAAATCTAAAGAATAAGTGTAGCAGGTTAAGATTTCTATGGCTTTCAGAAATTTTCATTAAGTTAGGCAAAAATACTTTAAGGGCAAGTTAATGGTTTAATGATTACTGTTGATTTTATTTTTTTTTTATAGCTGAAGTGCAAAATATCTGGAAAACTTGTATTACACTCAATCTCAGAAGGTGTTTTTTGCCATCTTTGAAATTATTTTTGCTTATAGATTATAGGGATGAAAGTTTTATATGTATGTCTTTGAAAACATTGATTTACATTATAAAGGTCTTGATTTTTTATGTTTCCTTGCATACTGAGGATTTACTTTCTTCTCTGTTTTGTTCTTCCAATATGAGAGAGAATTTTTTGAAGGTTGGAATATTATTAAATATAAACTGACATTTGAGAGTTCATGAAAAATAATTAAAATACCTTAAACAAGAAATAAACACTTAACTTTCTAGGAAAAAAAAGGCTTCCACACATCTGTACTAGCGAGGATTATAAATTTGAGGATACATTTTGCTGAAGTTATCTTTTATAAGTACTCTTTCTCCATTTCTTTATTGCATTTTAACACATCCATTTAGAGTTAAATTTTATTTATTTATTTATTTCTCTTTCCTGATGTCTTCTTCTACTACTAAGGAGAAGTATCTGTGAATAACAACAGAAAAGAAATGTAAGCTGTAATTTTAAAGAGACTGCACTTGAAGACAATGGGACTACTGATTAATACAAAGTTAAACATGCATCTAATATTTTGCGGTAATAACTTTAAAGGAAAATATTTTCCTGGAAGGCATGGTATTGTAGGAGCTAATATAATAAAAAATCGCTTTCCATTGCTTCTGAAACCCTCTGCTGTATCTGTGCTTCATCAAGGAGAATGTGTGCCCCAGTGTGTTCTGCAGAAGAGGAGAAAGGTCACATAAAATCCAAGATTTCACAATGTCTAAAACATGTAGCTTGTTGCCTGCTTTTTTTTTTGTTTATTTCAGAAGTTGAAGTATCTTATTTTCTGTTCTAGGAAATGTGCCAATCTAACACTTCAAGTGACTAAGTATTTCTCATATGTCCTAAGGCTAAGCTCTGGAGAGGAAGGTTATGAAAGAGGTAATGGAGTAAAATGTTAAATTGAAAGAGCAGGATTTTGTGCAAGATTTTAAAAGGCTTACAGTGCTTACTGCTATTATGATGAGTATCTCAGTTGTATCTAAAATAATATCCCAGATAAAAGTACCATTGTTAAAAGCTGTGCAAATTTATAGAGTGAGGGAGTTTGAGAAGAGTTGAGACAAGAAGAAAACAGTCATGTGGATACAGTTATTCCAGCAAGTAGATGAGGAATAAAGCAGAGATTAAGTAGTTGAGATATAAACTTAGATTAAAAATACACTTTAAAAATTACTTGCGAAAATATGTACTTGTAGCCTAACAGGGTGTCCTAGGAAATTGCTTTTAAAGTTCTAATATTTTCAAATAATTGCACTAAAATATATATATTTGTCTTTTCCACCAGCAGCTGTGTTTTGATAAATTGAACTTTGACAAATATTATGAAAACTTTGGAAAGATAACTGGGAAAAAATATTTTTTGAAAAAAGAAAACAAGTTTATATTTAATGATAGTAACTTTTCACCAGTCACTATATGTTTGACTTAATTCAGGCCTTGGATTTAAACAGCTCCCATGCCTAAAAGTCAGACTTAGATCAGATATATGTGGAGCTGTGGGAACTTCTCCTTGAAACAGATGGGAAAATTTACAAAAACATAAGAGCACAAACCCAGTGCAATGTACTGTAAATCCACCAGTCCTACACTTTCTTATGCTATTGTAAGAACGACGTAAGTCAGTAGAATTAACTTAATTTCTTAAAACTCCTAATGCAGAAAAGGAATTTTGTTTTGCTTTTTCTTTTCTATAATTTTTTAGGCCAACCTAAAATATTTGGCCTGAGACTTAATTTCCATGCTGTTCACATGTAACAAAAAGGGCCTTCCAGAATAACCATCCTTCTCTGGCATTTCATGTGACAGGAGGGAAAGAAAAGACCCTCTATACAATGCTGAGCTTAAAAATAAACTTTTCGGGTTTGCAAATAAGTGAAAGCACAATGGAATCCTGTGTTTCAATCTCATGTGTGTATTCATCATGGATGCCTAATTATGAAGCATAGAACTAAAGCTGAACTGTGTACCCCTGGTTACAGGACCCAGGGGATGACTGGATTCACTGGTTGTAACTTGTTCCTTGGGGGTAAATTAAAAGCACACCAGGTAAAGTTAAATAAAAAAATATATAACTCTTATATACAGATTTTACTCATTGCTGAAAACTGGCATCAAGAGAACATTGGTAAACTGCACTTTTTATTATCTGCTTGATATGAAACCTTTAGCACTGTAAATTCCCATTTGTGTCACCATTCATTGTCAGAAAGATGACTTGAGGGAGTTTTTAAATACATGGTTCTTCTGCTACCCTTGTGAAAGAAGTATGGTCTTTGCTAAGAAATGGTCTCTGCACTCTTACAGCCCCTACAAGAAATGTTCTTTTTCTGCTGATGTTCATGTAGAGCACCGTATGAAGGAATTTCAGATTCTGTTTATGTCAGTAATTTAATCTTAGAGTCATAAGAGTGTGTTTATTTTAACTCTGCTGGTGATGAATTCTTTCTACTTTAAGATAAATTATAGTTAAGGGAGTTGTTGAATTATTCATCAATATAATTTTGAATACTTTAGTGTATCAGATCTCAGAAAATATAACTAGAAAATGAACAGGAAAGGCATAAAGCACCCATAATGTATGGCAAGTGTTTGTGCATGAAAAATATGGGCTTTGTCTGTTTTTTCATTTTTATCTAGTGTTACACTGGTGTGATTGCTTGAGTTTAATAGGAGTAGCTCTCAGTCTGCAATGACTCAAATGGTAAAAGAAACAGGAATATGATCTGATATGCCTGGATGAAATGGAAAACACAGGAGCAGATATACTCGCTGCAGTAATGTGTTGGCTCATGTTTAAACATAAATGTCTGTATCAACAAGCCAACAGCCATTAATAAACAGCTGCTAACCCTGCTGGAGATTTTATCATATGCATGAGTACTTTTTACTAATGAGAAAATGCTTCGTTTATCAAAGTAACATTGGTTTCATAGAGATGTAATTCAAAGTTCCTTGTGCTGTACTGGGAATACCAAAAGAACTAAAGACTGAATTAATTGGTATTAGTGTACTGGAACAGATTTAGAAAAAAGAATTTGTGAAGAAATCTGCACTGTAGTAAGACTGGAAAAGTCTAGCTGAGAAACACATTTTTTGTGGAGGGTTTGCTAACAAACCTGTGGGAAAAACCAACAAATATTCAAGGCAAAAAAAGGTCATGAGCACTGAATATCTGTAAAGCCTTATCATTTACACTTTTGGTCAATAAAAATTGCATGAACCACTCATTTAAATAAACTCTGTAGGTAACTGGAAAAAACAAGCATTCCCAAAGGTCCCTACGTCCTATCTTGGACACAGAAGTTTAATGCAAGTGATGTGAACTATTGTCTGCAAGTTCTCCTGTCTCTCTGATGCGTAGCAGTTGCTTCCGTGAGGGTCCCACATCCCTGCAGCACACACATACATTTGTTAATTATGAACAGAAAGTAACATAGTACACTACAAAGCACACGAGAGACAAGTAACAAAGAATTTGAAAGCAATGAGTAAATTAAGAGGCAGATATCAAAATGACATTAATATTAAGTGAACTTCCAACAGTCCCAATTTGCAAATACTAAGCTATGTTGGTTGTTGCACATAAGACACTCATTAGAGGCCTTTTTATATTTCCAAATGAACAAAGCAGATCTATATGAATGTTGTTTCCCTTTAAGGCCTTATAAATCTGATGCTCTGAGATATCTGGACACTCACAAAAATTCCTAAGCCTATAAAGTTACAGAAACTGTTTTGTGAGGATCAAGATGAAAACTTATCCCCAGAAACTGTGGTGAATCTGAAAATCTCAAACTACGCAATTAATTTTGCAAAGCTTATATTTTAAAAAATTTGCTTTTATGTAACTGTTACTTCAGTTTCTTGCCAGAACTCTATGTTTAAAATTTGGAAAATAAACATAGATATAGAAATTATTAACCAGCCTTTGTTTTTTATAGCACAATTGGAAATATGTGCATATGTGAAGACTTGAAATAATCTTATGGGAGTCAGTAGTTGTTGTAATTCCCCAATCCTTTATTACAGCCTGCAGCTGGAATTTATGTTCGGTATATTCATTCTTGAGTTCTTGAAGTCCATCAATTCTAAAGCTTTTGAAAAGAAGTGTTGAATTTGGAAAGGGTCTTTATTAAAGAAAGTTTCATCAAGGACTTAGGGAAGCTTGTAGAATCATGAGGTAATGAGTGCTGGTCTTTGCAAAAGTCAGACAAGCTTGGACTAGAAGTACAGGACAATTATTTTCTCTATCAAATCACATTGACTGTTGAGGATACCCATAAAACTGCATGTAATTGCCAATCCTTAAATATTTTTATCATGTGTAAAGGAACAATAGAGGGTTTATATGAGCTATAAATACTAAGAAAGAAAGCCTCTGATAAAGTGGCTCATACTCAGAACAGTGGATAAAAAGAAAGGAATGTGGCTCATGACCAGACTGAACAGAACAGTAGTTTGACAAACATCATGGGACCATAACCATATTTTTTATTAGCTATGTTTATCTAAGAATTGTAATATTAAAGTAGTAATCCCAAAACGATGATCCTGAGATAATTCACCATTTGCAAGGCTGTTGGAAATGACCTCTGCATAGAATCATACTGAATATCGACATTTACATCATCTTTCTGGCAAATCAAGGTAATTTGTCATAACTTTTTTAGGCTGAGGGTTTACAGATTTGAGGATGTGCAAGAAGAGATGATCCTGACTGGTGCCAGGACTGCTGTGGTCTCACTGGGATGACACCATGGCCCAGTGCCCGTCCCTTGCCCTGGGCACGCGGATGCCGTGTGCCAGCTCCACAAGGTTGCTGTGGCTTGGGGCACCCAGCAGGGGATCAGCCAGAGAGAAAGGCAAAAGGGCCTGGTGGGGTAAGGGGCAGCATGAGAGGACAATGCACAGCACTGGCTTTACATGTGTCTGCTCCATCTGTATCTGGTGTTTTCTCCCTGAGCTTCTGCCCATCTTCCAGTCATGTTGGTTACATCACCACTCTTAGTTAAGACAAATGCTGGCTAAGATTTGAGTTCCAAAGAAGCTTTAGAATGATTATTTTTTTTCCCTCCTTTTTGTGGGTTGTGTATAGGTACTCACTGAACTACTGTACATCATAATCCTGGAAAAAAAAGATGAGGAAAATATGAGATTATTTCTATGAAGTCTCACTGTTTGGTTCCCTATCAGTTTACATCTAAATTCTCTCTGAAGCATCTCATGCTATCCTTCTGTGAATTTAGACTAAACGTGCAATGTTGAAAACAATGTTTCAATGTTCAAAGTTTTTTTAACTGCAGACTTCAAGTAAGAAATGGAAGATATTGTACCTCATTTAGTCAAATATGACTATAACCATAAATATATAGACTTTTATGCACTCTAGCATATACCTAAGAATTAATTTAATTTAATAAGCCAATATTAAATGCCAAAAATTTGTAAAACTCTTATCAATATTACAGAAAAATAGGAATCGAGTGGTACTCATGTTTTATACATGACTTAAAAGCATTGCTGAAATAACGGCTGTCCAAAGAGCATTGATATCTAAATGTGGATTGCTTTAAGATAATTTAATTTTACTGCTACATGACTGAATTTCTATCAATGGTTTCATTTATAGAACAGGAAGTGAACACAAGGTGGAACATGGGAAATCTTGATTTTGAGGATACAGATTTTTATCTGGCAGCAAGTAAACACTTCCAAAGACTTTCTAGAAAGTCGGTGAAAGCACCAGTCCCAGAGACACTCACTGACTAAAAAATGTGTTGGGCAAGCCAGTAAGGGACGTGCATCCCTTGTGCAGGGATGTTCAAACACCGGGCCTGATATATGGGCATGAAAACCCCAAATAATAGCTGCAGGGAGATACTCATCATAGGACAAATGGTCTGAGACAAGGCTGCTCATGGCTGCCCTGTCAATACAGGTAATATCTTTTTAATAACAAAATTCAACTAGGGAGATAACTTCTATTTACCTTTAAATTAGCTTTCCTAATGAAAGAAAACTCTTAAAGTGGTAAATCTGGTTTCATGATTTTTGGAAAATAGAATTATTTGGTGAGATATCCTGACAAGGCTGGATACAAATTATCAATTTGGGTATAATTAATTTTCCTACACACTATGGGGCTCCTTAATGTATTCACAGCCTTATGAAGTTGACAGATATTGCACAGGATATATGGGATTATGGCAGATCCTTGTAATTTGGGACAGCAGTTGAAAGAGGGAATACCCTAGTGTATATCCCCATCACAGATGGCACTTGACACTTTGGGAGTAACTGAGCCAAGCTCTTGGCAATCTTCATTCAAACCATGTCCCAGACCACTGCCAGGGAGTACAGGTGAGAAACTGTGCCTTGCTGGAAGTGGCTCTCTGGTCAAATGCAAAACAATAAATTAAAATCAAACAGGAGTTTGGGAAAATTGTAACCTGCCTTCCCAGAAAACTGGCTTTGAATTGAGAATTGTTGCCAGATACATCTTGAAAAAGAAAAAAAAAAAAGAAGTGACCACCATTGGCATGCTCACACAGTGAGTCTGTTTTGGAGATGGAGACTGATCCCTCTGGCTTGTGTGGCAACTTGGTGAGATATCCTGGTGTGAAGAGAGTAGCAGGAGAAGGCAGATGATGAAAGACCCTGATCCGTGCTTCCAAGATACCAGTATCCAAAGAAGTCTGAAAATTCTGGTGTTAACTTGGATTCAGCTTCCAGCTCTGTCTAAACAGCCTTGAAAATTCTGTTTAGAGAGAAATTAGGATTTTTCCAAGAAAAGATTCCATGTGTTATTTGGATTCATTTTTTTCCCCCTTGATAACACCTGTAAGGATTTGAGTTCTGCTTTATTTGTTTTAAGTTCTGATTGATTTAATGATATTTTCCCAGTAAAGAAATAGCCATCTGTTTGCCCTAAAAGCAACATCTATAATTTATGTACTTACAACAAAGTGTTTGGGATAATATTCACAAGTCTTTAAATTGAATAAAAAGTTAATAGCTTCTGCTTATAGCAAGTGACTATTAAAATTTATCTAGAGGTCACTTATTAGTTCACAGGCCCCTGTAAATTCACATTAAGTCACAGGAACAGAAATATACCTGTGCAGATGGTGGTGAGGTCTGTCTGCCAGTTCAGCCATTTTTATGAAATTAGCCTTATGACAGGTTTAATCTCTCTTCTTGATCCCCAACTGATCCAATTATATCTCTCTATAATAAAGTTCTTTTCCCACCATTGAAAACCATAAATATGAGCATTCTATTAAAAATAGGACTGTAACTCTGCTTTTTACTAACAAAGGCAGGAAAATCTGAAGTAAGGGCTGCCTCATGCTAGTGTACAGTTGCTGGAGTGGCATGCCAGAACCAGTGAGCTCCTGTGTGTGCATGCCTTTAACCTCAGACATTCACAGGAGGATGCATTCAGATTGGAGGAGTGTCCTTTAGAGACAGCAGTACAGTATCACTGATACATTACAAGAAACAGCCAAAAAACCCCTCATATTTATTGAAAGAGTTTAATCCAAACTACACAAATATCATAAGTGTTTTCAAATGAATGGCTGAGTTTGCACTCATCTCAAATCACCCAGATCTTGTGCTTTTCTAGCAATAATCCTTCTGTAATTACACATTTGACATGTGAGGGCTGCCAGCATGGTTTGACACTGCTTAACAATATGTAATCTTTCATGCTACAATCTGTAATTTTTATATCTGTATGAGAGACTATATGCTGTCAGCTCTCTGCAGTCTGGGTTCATTGGAACTGACAGGCTGCATATTTCCTATCTTATTTTTGCTTACTCAATGTGGAACTGTATATTGAATTCAGACTCTAATTAAGTGAAATTGAGAGGTAATTTATAGAGTTAGAATACTGTTAATCCACACTTGCTGTTGTAAATCTTCAGAATGGATGGACTGAGATTACTGTTGCCTATGGAAGACAGTCTCCTGGTCTCCAGTTTTCCATCAAAAGCAGATTACAGCTTCAAATTTTAGATAGCTGTTCTTCAGTTGATTTCCTTATAAGTAATGAAGAAATGTTGCAAACATTATACAATAAAGAAAGCTTTGAACTGGAGATAATTTCTGAATGTCTGACTTTCAGCCTTAATCAGAAAATTATATATGGGAGTTTCCGGACTCAAAATCCAATTTGCTTTGATTTGTTCATAATATTATGAATGACAGTCGGAGAGCAAGCATTTGAGATCTCACTTGAGTTTTCCTTAATCTTTTTCTCTCATATGGAAAGGGAAATATCTGGCAACTGAAATATCTGAGCAGCACAGACTCTAGAATCGGAGAAGGGGAAAATATTTACATAATACACAGCGCGATGGGACCATTACGAAAAGTATTTTCAGAGGTTTGCAGACAGCTCTTGTACTTAGAAGACAAAAAAGTCATGACTTAAAACCAAACAGATACACAAAACATACATTGAGAGATTTGATGTAAGATAATAACATACCTTACTGCTTCTTCCCACGATGAGTCATAACATCTCCCTTATTTCTGCCCAAACTCAATTCTGATGCTTTAACTTTTTTGGAGGGTAAGTTCTTCTTTAAGCATTAGAGACCAAGTGACACTTTTAAGTTCATGTCAACCATCATAATAATTAAATGGATACCCTGAAGGCATGTCTTTTAGGCACCCCAATAACAGGATGGTTTATTTCACTACTAGTGATTTCTAAAACTTGTGCAAAATGTCCTTTTCTGCTAGATTTTTGTTTCTACTCCAATGAATATTGTGAAACACTCTATGTATTCATTTTATATACCTTATTTTTTTTCCATATCTGGAGTACTGCTTAGGCAATTCATCTGCTTCTTTCACAAGGCTGACAAGTAATAGTGGCTATTCTGTGTCTAGGTAGAAAGAAGGTAGAAGACCTTGTTTGATATTTGCATGTAATTTTTGTATGAATTGAGACCTTCTCTGTTAATTCATCCAGGTCAAAGACCTGTTTTCACATAAAAACCAAGCCTCCTTAGACATATTGTTATGTTGCTGTGAGTAAAAGACTGGTTGGAAAAATGTCAAATAATAAAATGTCAAATCAAATAATTTTCAACGGTTTCCCAGAAATAAGAGGATTTAAATGCATAAAAAAAAACTAAATTAAGAAAATTACATCTGATTTCCGAGTTCCACAAATGTTCAACTGTTGTCTATTTTCTTCACCTTACTTTACTTCTTCTCTTTAACTTAGTACTACACACTTCACCACTGATTCTTCCTCTTCTCATATTCCATTGTTTTCAGATAGTTAAAAGGGAAGTAAGTAGTTTAGTTTCATATAGCACTTAAGTTATTCCTTTAGGAATACACTTCAGGATGGGATATGACTTCTTAACCTTTTTTCCCTGCATGTAATGCATTGCTTCTGCTTTACAATTTTATGTTCTCTGAATGCTTTATAATATATGTGAACATTGAAATCTTCCTCTAATAGTATATATTACAAAATTTTCCACCAATTAGTTGCATGAACGAACTATTGCCCTTTCATTTCAAGTTTATTGAAATTAAGGCAATTTTTTGGCTCAGTCATGGATGCAGTCACTATGGTATAAAGTCCCTCATGAACAAATATTCATAGGCAAAATTTCAAACATTTCCTTATATTGAAGCAAGGTTAATGTAGAAATTAAACAGTAGCACAGACAAGACCAATTGGGTTGTGTTACTTTTTTTATCAGATGCTTAAGCTTTCTCTCAAGCCCCTCAACCTGAATAAATGACACTTTGGACCTGACATAAAATTATAGTACAAAATTTTTTTTTTTCATGTCCCCACTGAGGTACCATAATTCTTCTTACTGTCCTGGCATCTCAATGTTTAAAAAAACCCAGTTCAATAAAAATAATTGGAGAGGTGGAGTATGATTGAGTGGCATCTATACTATATGTAGCGATAGGCCCACATAATTTCCTGGCTCTTGGAGCAGTGGTGAAAATGTAATGCTTGAACAGTGTGCTGCTATGGCTGGTTGGTTCTTTGCCAAAGACACGGAGAGTTCCATGGATTTCAAGCATTCTGCCACTTTAGGGTTCGAAATGAAGCCCTAAAAATCAATAATTTGGCTTCAGTATTAGGCTGTGTACAGTAATTTCATTGTGGTTTTATTAGATCGGTAAAATGCCCTCTGTGGGACAGTATCACAAGGAACTAATTCATGTAGCAATCTTGAAGCCTACTACATGCCTTAGAGTTTAGAGAAAGGGGTTTGAAAGAGGTGAAGGAGTTATATAGAGGCTTTAGTGTTTAAAAGAGTTTTCTAATGAGAAAAGAGTAACAAGAAACTACAGTCTAATAAAGAAGATATTGTAAGATTTGAAGTTTCACATTACCTTCATTTGCTTTGTAAATTGCTAAGGAAACAAGCTCCTGGGATGGTTTCCCTAATATGCCCTCATCAGCATGTGTCTCTTTCCTTCCATCCATGCTGTACACACAGAACTGAACAATTAATTATGTTGAGAATTCTTAAGCTTATTTCAATTAAATTGGAACCAAGATTTGATTAAAACACCAGCAAGTGTGTTTGTTCTAAATGCTGGCATATGTCTGCCACCTTTACACATGCTCAGTAAAGTCTGCCTGTAATTTGTGAGGTTTTGAACAAGTGCATTTTTGTGGTACTCTCTCATCAACAGTTGAGATTCTGTTCTCATTTTCATTTGTGTACAATCTACCAAGCGACTTTCCTGTACAAACATGGGATTTGGAATCATCCTGGTGTTTGATATTACACTGGATTTATGTCACTGTGCTTGGAAATTGGAATTTGAGCCTCAATCAGGAAATTAAACTCTTGAGCAGAAGTTGTTTCCTCAGACCACATTTCTTTCAGAATAACAATCATATTGGTCAAAGAGGTGCAGAAGTAAGTTGTACCACTGGCATAGATGAGCTGGCAGAAGTCCCTAAGGTAATCACAGCTGTGACAGTAACAGTGGGTTTTTATTGAGTGACAGAAAGGGAAGATTTATTTAAACTGCTATAAATTGGAGCTTTGCCTTATAGGGCATCAAAATTCATTTGTATATTGTATCTGAAAGAAACGTTCCTCTAGCAACAAAGCACCTTAAAATAAAAGGAAACTTTAAAGGGAAAATTGCTACTATTCATTGCTGGATGAAATATCAGCGCTTTTATAGTACAGTAGCAATGGTAACACCTGACATGGAACATGCAGACCAAGCAGAAGGAAACAGTGTGAATAACACTGTGTTTTTTTAATCTAGCAAATGATTTTGTCAAAACTGAAAGAAATTAACTCTAAATTCTGAGAAATATTTGAAATGTGTCGAAAGTGACTGTGAGGAATATTTATGAGCAGTTTCACTGTCCCCATGTGTTTAATCACAAACATTAAACACTTCACAGAGCTGATTTGATTCCATAGCAATAATTTCTAATTTTCTACAAGATTTACTTATTTAGTGCTCATAATAAAAAGATACAGAAGAGATACAGAAAGACCAACATACTCTGGTGATAGTGAAGTGAAAATTTGTAGCATGAATTATAATGCCACTGTATAGCAGGTAGTGGAAAGTCTTGAAACACAGAACAACAGAAGTACCAATGCTTAAATGAAAATCATGATATGATGAAATTGTTGTTCACTTTCTGTGCAGTCACACATCACAACGTTTATATTATGATTTTTTTATAATAATGAATTTTATGCATACAGAAAATGGAATAATTGAAGACAAAAATGCAAATAGCTGTGGAAGCACTATCTGCCCATTCCAGATACAGTCTTTGATATTCATAATTTGTTTTCAATATCTTTCTGTTTGCTAGAGAAATCCACAGGGCTTGCTTTTGTCTGCGCCAGATGCCTCTCATATAAGAGGAAGTAGTTGCCAAATCGCTCACCATGCAGTAGAAATGGCAACTGAAAGTGATTACACCCAACATATGGTCCAAAGACAGACATCTGCTAACAAAGATTAGGGATACTGTGGCAGATTCTCACTTGTTCTAATGAGCCAAATAGTCTTGAACATAAGACCATTAGAACAAATGAGAGTAGCCATCAATGAATTTTGCATCAGACCTGCCTGTCCCCATTCACGTCAACGCTTTGCAAGCCTGGGTGTGCAGTGGTATCATGGGAGGCATGGGTGGATTTGCCAGAAATATTTCATAAAAACATTTTAATTAGTTACAAAGGAGTGAGAATAGCAAACCTAGCAGTAAGAAAAGTAAACCCAACAGTTTTAGCAAAATGCAGTAAAATCTTAAGGTGGGCACCTGGAGATGGTAAGTAGTACACAGGTGTTCAACAATAAATCCATTGTTTCTCCTGTCTGGAGATGAAGTATGGTCTTTGTTTCAAATCATTTTCATCACTGGAGAGGCAGCACTCCTCCACAAACACTAGCAATGCAGTCTGTTAATTGTTAAGGCGGGAGGGGGAATAATTTTCAATTACAGAGTTGAGGATTCAGGTGGAAAGAGCTCAGAGCTGAGTACCTACATGGAAAGGCCGGTCTCAAGGTGTCTTCTCTTTGGCACAAGGTGCCCAGTTTGGTAATCAATGGGGAGCTGGGCATGGAAGCTGCAGTCAGTGGCATGCAGTACTGCATCACCTCATGGGACAGGGGTGGCAGAACAGGAGTGCTGGTGGAGTGAATGGCTTCAAGGAAGGGTGAGTGCTGGTCACTGAGGAGCTCTCTGCTGACAGGTAGATCTGACAGTGAATGCCAGGGAAAGGAAGTGACTTTGAGAGCTGTATGTGCACTTCGGGGGCATAACTTTTAAGCTAAGAACAAAAGTAGTAATAGCTGGAGATGGGGTGCAAAAGGTGCTGACTGAAAGGAAAGAAAAGAAAAACAACTTGTAAGGTGAGAGTGAGAGTAGTGATGAAGCAAGATGATACTGACTGCATTGATCACACCAAATGAAACTGGTCAATAGAGGAAAAATGGGACAAGGAAGTTTGGTAAGAGGGCTGGTTGCTGGTACTTTCTGAACAATGAAAATGCTGTTTTAGCATAGCCTCACTTTGAGACAGAGATCTACTTTTGAGACCCTCAGCAAAATTAGGAAGAAACTTGGGGTAGAGAGAATGTGTGCAGCCTTGGAGAACAAGAATATGGAAAAATTATGAACTCCTGCAAACTTTCTTTACAACTAAAAGATTATTTTCCCAGGAGATAATTTTGATCTTAAGTTACTTCATGTTTTTCTTCATGTACTTAAAAAGACAAAATCAAATGGTTAAGGAAGTTATGCACCATGCTGAGTTATGAGGAAAGTTATTAAAATTCCAGGTGTTTGTGAGAATGTGTGTGATATGTATACAAATCCATGAGGTGTATGTGCCTTACCATATATTACATATGCAGGCCAAATGTGTATCTCTGTGTCTAGACACAATGATAGACACAGATATGGATTTATGAATATCCACCTATAATTGAAATATATGAAGCCATTTTAAGCTTTCTCCTCTTATGAAGGGAGTATTCTGAAATTTCTCCAGGTATATGGCAGAATTGAGATCCTCTCCAGGTTTATGAGAAAAGAACCTTTGCTGTGCAAATAATTTTTGCTGTGTCTTGGGTGTGTTACTTGATACATTTTCAGTATTGTTCGTAATGTATGATGGAAGCATTCCAGTAAAGAAGTACAGCATTAAATATAAGATTATTAACATCATTCCTTTTTGGCTAGGCAGGTAGAAGGGTATGCATATTTTTAAACTTTTTGAGCATTTAAAAGAATCCATCTCTAAATTTTTAAAGTCAAGTAAGCTAAAGTTGTGACTTAAGAGAGGTAGGAGTATGTCCCTTGTTATTTTTCCGTTTTCAACATGCTTTGTTTTGATCTCATCACCTAAGTAGGATGCTAAGGATCATAAACTTTGTTCAGATTTGACATCTTAGTTGGGAAGCATTTAAATAAATTGGGAATCTATGTGGAGAGGTTGCTTAACCCATCTACTATCTAACAAAAAAATCACAGACACCTGTGCTAGGGTTAAAATTTTGCTGTTTGACTTATGGAAGATATACACTTTTCCTTGTAGCTGCAAAAATCAATGTGCAAGATTACATAGATATTAACATTTCAGAAGCTGACACGTTTTCTCTTTTGATTGAAGAATATTGTCCTGCCCTCTGGTCTGGAGAGGACATTTTGCAATTTCTCTTCATGTAAATTGATAATACAATGGAATTCAGACTTCTTCAGAGTCAGCATCACCTGTCTTAATTTCAAATTGTCAAATATATGGCTGTATGACATCTTAAAGATATTTTTATTTTTTCCTAAGTGAAACAATGAAGAGGACGCTGCTTGTCAAACTTAAACAGTCTGTGCTCATGCTTACCCCCATATAGAAAATTGAAAGTTAATTTTCCTTGATATGCTTGTTCAGTTGCCTGATAGATTTTGACTGAATACTCAGGCCAGAGGCTAAACTAGGGTGGGATTCTTTAGTCTACATTTTGCCTGAATTTGTCTAGCAAATAATTAAAAGTAGTATCTTCAGGATATTTCAGCATGTAAAACATCTTTGCATTTTTTCCTACTTTTTTTTTTCAAGCTTGAAACCAAACAACACAGTGCAGTGTTTTGGGCACCATTTAGTATTAAATTACAAAAAATAAGATAGGAAAAAATTGAGGCATTAAAGGGAATGACAGCGGTCCTCAACAGACCTTCAGAATTAGGGCTGGGTTTTGGTGGTGCCATTTAAGAAAATATCGTGTCTATGTTCTTCTGAAGTAACCACTTTTGTACCTCATACATCCATGAGGTTGTTTGTTAGTCTTATGTGAATGAATATAGCTGTAAACACAGAAAAAAAAAAATTTAAATGCAGTGTTGTAGGTAATGTATCTGTATCATCCCCCTGAGTATGAATTGCAATGATGGGTGGTTGCAAATAAGGGAATTAGACATCCTTTGGGTATTCAGTAATTTGTTGTTGCAATTGACTTATTTTTGAAGCATTTGGAGACTCATTTCTTCTTGTAAATTGTTCTTCTAAATTGTGTTTATGAGTCAATGTCTTAAATTAGACCTTAATGGAAAAATTGATGAAGCCTTAGGTAATTCTTTCCTCCCCTAGCCATGCAAATAAAGTTAGTAACTGCTGTTTCAGCCTTTCTTTTTCTGTTTACTTTAAGTTACTAATTAGTTGCAGTGATCAGAATTGTATTCTTCAGACTGTAAGAAATGGAATTTCAGTAAGGAAGACTGAATTTGTACTAAAAATAAACTGTGCTCTACTAACTTTCAACCAGTGTGTAGAGCTGTCAAGCTATTTGCAAAAGGATACTTTCAGCACTTGAGTTTTGTTTCATTCTGTGTCTGATGTAGGAAAACTGTTCAGCTTTGCTGCTGTAATTGTAGAAGATGAGATGGAAATTCACATGAGTATTTCCTAAGCTGGAATCTTTTAAAAGTACATTGAGATGAAAAATATTCATAAATCCATAAAATGTTAAAAAAAAATTTAATCTTCTAAATGTGTTATAAAGCAAACTACATGTGTGAGTAAAAAAAAGTTTCAACTATATCACTTCAGCAACCTTGCACCATTTATATAATATATATATATTTATGTAGCCACCAGGTGGTCAAATACTATGTACTATGCTAAGATATAGACTGAAAAAATGACTTAAGAATCCTTTTCTGCTCTCCTGCTGAGCTTGACTCCTGAGCAAAGGCAGTCTCTACCAAAGGAGTCAATGGAATACAAGTAGGGCTTGATTTCTACTGAAATTTATAGTGTGTTTAAAGCAACTGGTAATAACAATGTAGCTCTACTGGGAACATCAGCCATGGAATTCCTCAGCATACATTTAATTTAGAGATTGGTGTGCTGTGATGATATTGTGGATATCTGTATCAAAGTATTAATGGTAAAAAAGCTGCAGAAGTGATTTAATAGGTTTATATCTAGTAGGACTTCTATAAGAAGTTGTGTGGCTTTTTATCTCTAGCATAAGTGTTTCAACTGATTTCTGCAAATTTCCATTTTCCTTATAGGTCTTACTAATTCAGAACACTTTTCACCCGTAGTGATGTTGTAGTGATGATCATGGTAGTGATGACCTACTTTTGTGTTATTGTCACAAGCATAGCAAATAGTGAATTTCTTGGTTAATTCAGTCTTCTATAATCTTTTTTTCAGAGTCAAATTACTGTCAGTGGGTGGCTGGGAAGAAATGTAGTGCAGCTAAGCTTTGGTTTTACTGATATCTGTGAGGAGTGTGAGGAGATCTAGAAATAAATCAAATATGGTCTTTTCACAGGTATGCAGTCCTTTAACTGACCTTTTTCCCATTAATTTCACTCAGTCCTTTTAGCATTTGGTGGTTTCACATAAATAATAGGGTTCACATCTGAGTGTCTTATGCTTTATAATTCTAAGATATGAAAGGGTACTTTAAAACCATTGGTTTACTGAGGTCAAGCAGTGGCCCTCTGATGGCTGAGACAAGATTGAATCTTTCTATTTAGAGGCATCTACTTTCCTTCATCACATCCTGCACCTTGGAACAGCCCTGACCCCAGCAGTCACACCTGGGCCAACGGCTTGCAAAGCTACTCTGCTGAACTTCCAATATGTAGAGAGATGCTAATTTAGCTATACTGTATACTTTATGTTGTGTATTTTAAAATTTTATTTTGCAGTTTTAAATTTGTAGTCCTAAAACCGCAATTCAGTTGAAGAGGATTTATAAAACAATATATTGAATATGTTGTATAAATTGTAGAAATATGCAATTATCAAGGATTTAGAAATAGTGTGGTATTATAACTCCCAAGTCATAAAACCATATTGTTACCTTATTAGCATAATATAATATTCCTGCTATGGACCATATTTAATATAAATTACCAGAAAGCAGGTTTATTTGCAGTTCAACACATTTTGAAGTAACGTAATGTCTTCCATAAAAAGAAAACTGCAAGGCAACAAATGTATTCAAGGTGAATCCTACCATTCCATTTCTCCATTATATTGTTGTAACTCTCCCATCAGGCAGTGGATTTGTTAGGGTTTCCCTGCCCTTGGGCAGTTCAGGGAGCCTTGTCAGTCAAGGAGGTCCTCCTCTTGGTTTGGCTTGTCAAATGCACAAGAAGACAGAAGAAGAGGGAAGAAATGAGGGAAACACCAGGTGGAAAATGCCATTGTTGTTGATGTAGCCTGTTGGAAAGCTTTGGGGTTGTTTTCCGGTTCTTTAAAGTGCATTGTGGTGTTCACAGGTATCAACTTGGACAAAAATTATTAAATGTGCGTTTTTATTAGGAGTTAGTGGAGTCTGACAGTACCACTATGAAGTTTTCTGCTGTTCTTTTTGTAAGTTCACTAAAATCCTGTGTCCAATCACTTAATTCATTACAACTGAGCAAACACCCAGAGCTGTACCTCGACATTTTATTAAAGCATTACAAAAGTGAAAGCAATCTGTGGAAGCAAATAAAATTACATCTCTTTGCTTACCCCAAATTTGCAACAAAAAAAAAAAAAAAAAAAAAAAAAAAATTAACTACCAATTTGTTGAGTAAACTCTTATTGACTTCTAACTATAAAAATAATAAGACCCAGGATGGCTGACAGGAATTAGAAGTCCTCTCACCACAGAAATACTAACTTAAAGAAGCATAATTCTAAAAATCTGTGCTATGGTACTATTGCAACATGACCCACAGTATTTAAAAATTTTGAGTGGAGGGAAAACACTTCTTATTAGTACTTGATTGCTCATCAGATTCTCAATTGTTAATATGTTTTGGATTTCTGCCTTGAACTGCTTAGGAAGGTACATAAATTTTTTTATATGACTAATAAATAGATCCTTGTTTGTGCAGGTTATGCTCTTGAAAAAATTGCTCACTCTTAGCATGCAGATGCAATGGGATATGCTGCAATCCAGCTACACATTTCTGGCAATATTGACATCCAGAGGACCAAAATGGCAACAGTACCTTGCCTCCAACTTTTAAAATTTGCACACCTCTACCATTCTGCAACCACCAGGGATGCAAGCAGAGGTTTTGTGTGATTTCATGTTGTCTGCATTCATGTTCATGAACTAGGGCAGAGAAAAGCTTAAAGAAATCCAGGATAAGATGGTAGAGGTTTAAAAGGGGTTTTTGCCTCTATCTCCTGGCACCTTATTTTACAACAGTGGCAACATCTACTTCCTTTATGTTCCTCATTTTTGAAGCTGTACAAATATCCTTAAGTTGTTACCAGTTTTGTGTGCTGCAGTCATATGAGAAAATTTGCCTTTCTTGTCATGCAATGTCTGTCACTCAGCCTCCCTCAGCTTGGAGTCACTGTGTCTGCCTAATGTAGCAAAAAACACTTCCACATTGTCCTCATCTGTCCTCAACTTCTGCTGCATTCCCTTTACTGGAGATAGGTCAAAAAATTGAAACATTGGCAACTGTTGGCAAGTTTTGTTTTATGTCCCATTTCTAAATCAGATCCTCTGCCTTGTTCAATAAGTTGTGTTTCAGAGATTCTCTTCCATATGAGGTAAAGAAGGGAACCATATTTTTATTATAAAACCATGGATACTATATCTATATGATTCATAAATATATATATGTATATATATATAATTCTTTTAAAGGGAACTTATACTAGTACATAAATGAGACAAAAATTTTCCATCTCATACCTAGAAAATGGTATGATAAGATTCTTCTCCATAATCTATTAAACTGATTTATTTCCTCAATAATCACTCATGAAAGTAAAGTTTAGTCTTCATAACTTTTTAGCATGTTACATTTATGTAATAGTGAAAATTGAATGCAGAAGGGAAGATGGAGTGCCTTTTCAGACAACTGAAATGAGCCATTTCTTAATTTTTTTAAAAAATTACTTATGAGTTTTTCCTATTTTCTCAAGATTATGTTACAGTAGAAAATCACTGTTATATATGAAAGGTTTGTTTTTTTTTTTTTCCTCAGGGACAGCGATTTGCTAGAATTACTTAGAAAAGATTTCATATTTCTATCAAATGATCCACCTCTGGTATTGCTATTTTGTACTACTGTTTTTTCAGAATTACTTAGCAAAAGATGTACCGATAGTGTCTGCTTGAAAACATAAGAGTAATTAGTTATGTCAAATGTATGCAAAATATCCCACGTGCTGAAAATCTTTAAAGTTGCATTTTAAATAAATTTACAGTTTTCATGTTAAAGTAATGGGGGAAAAAAGCCATGTAAACAAAATAACACAGTATCTTGACTCAGGTGTTTACCAATAACAGCTACTTCTATTAAAAAATTAACTCCTGCATTTGTCTTTGTATGTTCATAGAATCAGAGAATATTTGGAAGGGATCTTTTAAAGGTCATCTAGTCCAACACCCCAGCAATGAGCAGGGACTTCTTGAACTAAACCATGTTGCTCAGAGTCCAATCCAACCTAATGTTGAATGTTTTCAAGGATCAGGCATCTACCACCTCTATGGGCAGCTTGTTTCAGTTTTTTACTGGAACAGTAAAAATGTTCTGAGAACAATTTTTGAGGACCTGGACAATTATCAGGAACTGAGGGTTCCCAAAAAATGTTGAAGCAGCAGTGTTTTAGATGTCCTGCTGTTACCACTGTTTCTGCTATTTACCACTTGCATATTTTGATTCTCCTCAAATGCTTACTTTGGAGACAGCAACAGAAATAATGTGCTGAACTAGAGCCCAGTAGGTTTCTTCATTCCTTGGCTGCATCCCTGAAGCTTGCTTAGGAAGAGGCAAAAAGTCTGTGCTCAACCAATGTGGTTAAGGACAGGTTTAAGGCCTTAAAGGTGAATGAGAACACCATTAACATGCAGTTCTGTAAGTATGAAGGTACATGTTAGAGCATAACTCAAAGTCAAAGGACCTGCAATGCTTCAATTTGGTCTGAATCTCTTAATCCTAAATCCAGTCTGCTGATGCATAAAGGAACATAAACAAGTTCAGGGTATGGGGCAGATGAGGGGGAGGAGATTTTTTTGGACAGCCTGAGCAGCAGTTCACTTTATATTTTGTTGCACATTATCAACACTTCAGTTACACTTATTAAGACTCTTTAAAATTGATTATGCTGGTCTAAAAATGGCAATATACCACTATTTATGTACTGATTATACTTGTTTATGTCTCTGCTTGTATTAGTACCTTTGGCTCTTGTGATCTCAAAAATTTTCCCCAGCTGAATTGATTTCCTCTCAATCTCGTGGTGGTAGAATATTTTTTTAAATACAGTGTTGGAAAAAATTATCAAAATCTAAGGATTTGTGTAACTCTTTGTTTTAGAGTCCTTTATGTGCAACACATCTGTCCATTCTTTTTTTTTAGAGTCCTTTATGTGCAACACATCTGTCCATTCTTTTTTATCAATTGTTTGGAGAATACATTTATATTTATTTTTTGTTAAAAAGATTGATTTCACTTCAGAGTAAAAATACAGCAACATTTAATATGGAAAATATCTTCTGGTGGGAATGATGCCTATGAAAGTTTCATAATGTTTTCATTGTCTGAAGATCTAGTGCAATATCATGTTCAGGCAACACTTTCTATATAATTCAATGTTAAATGTCCCAACATGGCCATAACATAAAAAATCCCCACTGGGAAGGAAAAAATGGCATTGCATAACCAAATTAGATTCCTGTACAAACTTTTTTTAAAAGGTCAGGGAATTGAAATCCGTGTTTGGTTTAGGTGAATAACAGGTATAAACAAAGCAGCTAATCTTGAGGAAGTTGCCTGAAACAATTAGGAAATTTGGATTTTGCTGCCAATCAGTTTGACATGACTTAACATGTGTCAGACTGAAATATACTTGGCTCTGTTTGCACCATGGCCCAGAATTTTGTATTATTTGTTCTGTGAGAAAAAGGGTTGCTTTTAAATGTGAAGTACACATCTCTGCCCTGGCAACTGCCAGGGAAATGCTGTTAAAAAGTATCTCTATTTTACTATTTGCTCTCAATAACTTCTTGTTTCCTTTCTTGCTTCAGGGTATCAAAAAAGAGATTGTGATCATAAGTGCAGATTTTCTGGTGGAAAGCAGGGAATTTTGTCTTTCTTTTAATATTACCTCCTGTGTCTTCTGACTTGTGACTGGAGATATTGTATTTTGTCCAGATTGATTTTTTTTTTTAAAACATGTAAACTATCTACCTAATAGTCACACATGTATTGTGTGACTTGACTGCCTTGGATTTTTTAAGTGGAATTAAATGAAAGATATGATCCAGTGTCCTATGTCCCTTAGCACAGCCCTTCTCCCCCTCTGCCATTCAGACTGTGATTTGCCCTGGTCATTGGCACAGACTGACTCTCAGCAGGGAGCAAGAATGACCCCCTTGGCTTTTCCAGGCTGTATCCCAAATGCACACTCACTCCTCAACCACTGCCATCTTCTATCCTATGCTCTTTTTCTTCCTCAGAGTCTCTTGATGTGGTCATACAGGGCCCCTGGGCCAAATACTGCAGCTGTTTGGTATGATCTTTTGGACACATGGGAAACCTGAGAATGATTATAAATTTGGCAAACAAATCCAGGACTTAGCCAAAAATGCCCCAGACCTACAGTAGTAAGTACCTATGTCCCAAGGAAACATACATGGAAATCAGTTTTCTTCCCAGAACTCTTGGTTGCTGCTTTCCATGTTGATACCTCCAAAACATAACAGGAATACAAGAATTGACTGTGCATATATATTATTTAGTTTCTATAGAAATATGTGAATCAGTAAGGAGTGGTAGATCAAAAATTCAGCCTTACTAAAACTCTTTTGCACAATTCTCACAGTCCCTGCAGGTTGGAAGAGTTCATTGAAGCTCAGGAAATTTAGTGTAGTGAGTCTCCTTCAACTTTTCCAGGGACTTAATCTCTGGGTTGCCTAGGATAAAGGGGAATGCCCCAGAAGTGAGGAGACAAGTTAAGTTGGAGTGTAACCAACGTCCTGTCTTCCCTATAGGAAATTAATTTTTGTAGAGCAATATTCAAATGCTGAAGATTAAAGACCATGCAGTGATTGGATTGAGACTGTAAAAATAAATTTACTCTCCATGTTGTCCCTGAATACTTCCAACAGTTTCCCCAAAATACATTTTAGCAGATAGGTTGTTCAGCTTGAAAACTGCTAACAGGAACTTACAGTCTGTTTCCATGGTTTATGAAAACACATCATATAAATAGATTTTCCTACTGCAAAACCTTCTGTCAATTAATTCTTCCAATTAAACCTTAATAACATATATTTCTTGAGAATTTGAATTGGTGCCTTAGGCATGGGAATCATGCATAGTAATTCCATGGACTATAATAGTCCTCAGCCTACCCTGGGACCAACGTTGTGTCCTTATTCTTCCCCTGTGTTTATTGGGAGCTTTTGATTCCATCAATCACTCCAAGGCAATGTCAACTTCAAAAAGGCACTGCTGGGTTACCACAAGTACTATTTTGGCATGTTTGGACTGGTCTCAGGCAGAGCTCACCGACAGTTATTCTGCTCAACCTTCTTTCTCTCTCATAGCTCTTCAGGGTTCCATATTCAGCCCTTATTAGTCTTTCGTTGTTTTTAAAATGCTGGTATCTAGGTTACAGTAGCCTTTTAAAATATTAGATGTACCATGCAGATGACAAAGCTTCCTTTCTGAGATGTCCCTTCCAAATTTGGTTTGGTTCCTGCAGTTTCTGAGCTGCCCTGAAGACTTATTTCTGAGTTTCGGCCAAAAAAAATGTACATTATTTTGCTTTTGTGACAAAACATAAGCTGTATGTGTGGAACCCACTATAATGCTGGACTAGCTCTTTCTTCACAGTCCCTTCGAGGCTAATTTTTCCATTTCCTGTCACCACAGATTGCACTCTTGGAGGCAGTTTTAAATCAGTAATGTCTTTGATGTTTTTCTTACACCATGCCAGGAACATTCCCAGAATGACATTGATGCTCTCCCAGGCTGTCCAAATGTGTATTCATGGCAGTCTTCTGCTAAGCTGCTGTAACACTCTCCCGCTCTGTTTGCTAGCTTGCCAGATGTGAATAAGCTCCAGTTAATTGAAAATACCAGATTTTGGATAGGTTGCAGTTAATTCAAAATGCTATGGCTGATACCAAAATATGATGTGGCTAAATTTTAACCATTGCATCTCTCTTCAGTGAAAATCAAATGACAGAAATATTTGTCATATGTTTTGAACTTTTTCTTCTTAGCCTTCCACTGCCCTTAAAGAAAAATGTACAGAGGATCTTTCCAAAGAAAGCTGAATGCATCTGACATAACAGTGGGCCAGGTAGATTAAATAGACTTGGTGTTCTTAAATGGCAGCTGAAAAATGAAGTGCTAACATTGTTAATTGTTTTCTGATACTGTTGAGGAGTTGCATGCCTACAGCTGGGTGGCATTAATTTTCTGTCTGTCACTCTAAAAGCTTTTTTTTCTTGCCTTTGCCCTCTAGTATGTTAGGCTGAATTTAGACTTTTTTGCATAATTGTACTTTTGTGGTTATGGCAAAAACAACTTAGAAAAAAGATTTTGTTGTGTTGTCAGTGTTTGTAAGTCATATGCTTTATAGTATTTAGGCATTAATTTTCTGGAAGTTGAGTGAGGAGGTTTGTAAAACCAGGTATTAATACTTGCACTACTGTACCTTGAATAAAATATTTCTGTGGCTAGGATTTTAAATAGTCATACTAAATCAGAATTTTTGTATGTGCTAGAGCCATAGCAATTTCTGTCTGATGCTACTTCAATTAATAAAACAGCCATTCAGAAAGAGATTTTTGTGAGGAATATGGAAAAGCCTATGCTTTTCATTATAACTGGAAGAATATATTAATATCATATGATTAAAATAAAACCCCTGAGTTATCTATCTGATGACAAAGAGGTTCCAGGCAGGAGGATATGTGCTAAGGTAATACAAGTAGCTGAAAAGGGCAGACAGAATAACTGAAGCTGTTAGACCAACCAGGCTGACATCAGTCCTAGACAGCAGGGTGAACATCAGAATGCTGACATTTGATTTAATTTTTTACATTCAAAAGATGGGAATATGAGCCAACCAACCTTTATGGCTTGTGGATCTGGTTTAATTACTCTGATAAGTTTGCTTTATTAAGGTAATTGTTTACATACCATAGAAACCACCCTTCATAAACCCCTGAACTGCATGCAATTGTGATTAGAAGTCAACACTATCTGATATTGATTAAGTGTAAATTAAATGGATTTAGAAACTTGGTAGCTGGTATACATCAAAATGGTGTCATGGAAGATTTATCACTGAATAGAGGTATTTCAAATAGGATTTTGCAGAGATGAGTTACAGGTCAAGACTAGAAATAATGTTTTATAAATAACTGGAAAAGTAAGTATAAAAGCAGTCTGAATACAATTTTTGGACAATATAAAGCATGTTAAAATATTGAGAAATGAATGGCAGGTTAAACAATCTGATTGTCTTAAACTAGTAGGATGCAAGCAAAAGGTGAAGTTAGATTGTTAGGGTTCCTGCTCATAGAGAGTCTTGCATGAGAAGCTGCACAGGCTGGAGTGCAGCTCTGCTCCTGTTGCTTACAGTCCTCTTGCTTGGCATGCTAGTTTTTCTGAGGAGAAGGACACACTGCCTCTGCACCTGGGCCAGCTTTCCTGCCTGGCTGCTGCTACACGCTGGGCTGCCTCTGCAGTTATCCAGCCCTTCTGCAAGAGTGGTTACTGACAGAAGTGGGTCCACAAGTAAGACTGAGGTTTGTTATTGGCTTCAGAGTCATTGGTATGAGCAAATTATGAAAGTAATATTTTGAGGTCTCAAGTTATGTCTTCACTATTAGTCATAATTTATTTACCAACACGAAGCCTAAAGAAGAGCAAGTGAACTAAAAACTTTCATATTATGTAAAATTCATTATGGAAAACCGAGTCTACAGAGATTACAGTGGTTGCACAAGATGAGTGGGTGAAAAAGGAAGTTTGACCTAAAGGTTGGTACCTATTTTTCAGGATTCATGTGAGTTAAAGATTAAGTGTTATAAAATTAAGATATCTGGATTTTTGACTCCTATGACATTAATATAATATTATGTGCATATATCCAGAACTCCATATATGTTTATCTACCGGTTTTCTCTCTGTCTGGTGTCATATTTTACAAAGAAGAGAAGGAATTTTTAAAAACTCAGGCCAATTACTGGTTAGTGCCTTCATTTACCATAGGATAAATCCATACAGCTATTAAATGGAGGATGTGCAGTCCTTGTTTCCACTTCATCTCTTTTGTTGGCACCAGCTCATACTCCATGGTGAGGGAAGCTCAGGGAACAGTTCTTTCTAAAGCAAATTCATCCAGAAGCATTGTCTTCCAGCTCAAATGCTCAAAATTAAGTCTCTGACTTGTCCCATTGCAAGTCCATTTGGGCTCTAGCTCTGGTGGCAGGTAGGCACAAGGGCAGCACTGCCTCTTCATGGCAGAGCTGCAGACTTGTGTTGGATCATGGTCTTGAAAAACTTCAGTAGATACTCAAATTTAGCCTTGCTGTTCTCCTTGTCATCATGCATGATTTGCTGCTGCTCTCCTTCCTTACGTGTGGGAATTCCAAACCCATGGTTTACTTACCCATCGATTGCATTTTGCACACCTGTTCCTCTTGAGGTTGATAGTTTTATTTCCCAAGTGGAAGTCAGCCTCCAAGGGATCGAAGCTGCTATGGACAGTGTTAGGGATGACATACAAGCTTTGCAAATAGAAATGAAGTGGGTTTTTGTGTGCTTGAAATGCTCCAGAATAATAGAAAAAGAGATTACACCAAAAATGGATCATCTAATTTTCTTTTAGGCTATTTATACACTTCTTGGTTTTCCTTGTCACATGTGGCAAATCACTCAGTCAGAAGGACAAGAGTGAAAAATAGATGGTGTGACTCCCTAAAGCAAATGTAGCCCCAGTGAATTACTATATGGTACAGAGCATGAAGTATCAAATGAAAACTCTCATCCCAAACCCATGTGAAACAAATATCACATTAGCTTAAAAATACATTTTAAGAGATGTCCATGTGGGAAACCTGACTAGAACTACAGCTGACTTCATATGTACAGGAAAGTTTATAATTCACATTTGTTGAGAAGTTAAATCCAGCAGTACTAAGACCAACGTATGGTGCTCTATATGAGAGGAAAAACTTGCAATAATACTTACTATAAGTAACAAAGAAACTATGGAGACAGGGAAAATCAGACAGATGTTTACAAGCCCAAAGTCTGGCAGCAATGATGCTCTGAAAATGGCAGCGAGCACCACATACTCCAAGTGAAAAGAGGCAGCTGGTCTGCTGAGAGATGGATGTTGTTGGAAGGCCAGGGATGTTCCTGTTAGCATCTCTAAGATTAATTAGAAGCATGTAAAGAAAGTGAGCTCTCCTGGAAAGCAAAAGAAAACATTTAATAGCAATATACCTGTTTTGCTTTTCACAATAATGGAATAAAATATTTGGGAAAAAAATATTGATCCACCTAAAAACATTTCAGAAAACCATGAATAATTGCTCCATGGAGACTTGAGGGAGGCAAATACCAGGTGCAGAACTTATTTTTAATATGTGGGGGCAGCACTGAGGTCCTGGGTTCCCCATTTGTGAGAACCAATAAGGGGAAGGGGAGTAGCTGTGGAACAAGAGCAGGATTTCATATCATCCAGTCCCTCTCAAAGCTGCTACTCAGGGCTTCACTCATGATCTTTGGAGCCTCAGTTATCTTCTGCTGCCCCACCACTTGTAACTGCGATGACATAGTCCCAGAGAAGCGAAGTATCATTCTGGCTGTGACTGACAGGGGCACAACTTTCCAGGGCAGCCAGGAAGATGGAAAATAAATCTTAGAGAGACAGTGTTACTGCTGCTGCAGGTGGGGAAAAATAAATACAGCTGAATCCCAGAGAAAGATCCTTTCTTCAGCTGCTTGCAACATTGAATGGGGTGGGGTAATTGAAATCTAATAATCTCATTGTGGCCTTTCTCCTTCCTGGAATAAACAGGTGAGAGAAGCAGAACATGAAGGTAAGTAAAGAGGAGAAATTTGAGACAAAATTAGGAAAGAGCAGACTGATTGAAGTAGAAAGTAAGTGTAAATAAATGGCTTCTCTTGGCCTCCCCAGGCATGTTTTCCGCCAAGGTGTAAATTCCAATAACATATGTGCAGTCTGTGAGGTAATTTAGTGGAGAAATTAAAGTACTAACAAGTGGACAGTTAGGAAGTACTACCATTAACACGTTTAAAGACCTCTAAGTAGCTCTGCATGACGGGAGGCTGGAAGAGCAGCAGGTTTCTGAATGTGTATTGCATAGATGCCAGTCTCTGCTCACGGGTGGCGTGAGACTGTTTTATGCACTGTAGTCTGAGATGGTGTCTGCTCTATTTATGAGATTTCATTACTGGACTTGAAGGTGGCAGAACAGTGAGCAAAGAAGTTCAGTGAAGGAGAACCAGCACTCTGATGATGGAACAAATAATTTCAGTGGCACTAAATGACAGTGGTCTATTACTGTGCTGCCTATAGCACAGAATGCTGAAATGATGCTTTTCATGATAAAATGCAGTGTTTCTCCTCCTGGGGTTAACATAGGTGGCATTTTCTCTTGCTTCTGTATGATTTCCATGCCCCTACAGCCACTCTGTGAGCATTACTGGTGCTCTTGTTTATGCAAAGGCTTTTCTCCAACATTCAGTTTATAGTGAATTGCTCAGGAATTACATTATATTTTTTATCGTCTAGTTCTGCAGTCTTTCCATAAAATCCAACCACAGCATGGAAATATGTATGGTAGATTTATAAAGTCTTCCATATGTAAAATAAATTAAGCTCTAATATTACACCCCAGGCTATTGTGCTAGTGGGAGACCAGGATTCTGCAGTTGCACTCCATGGGAACATTACTGCTTTTTGAAGTGTGTATGTAGGCTGATGCATTTTTGAAAGTGTGAACTATGAACTACCAGGTCAATAGAAAGGGGGTACTTCAAAGGACAGGTTGGAAACAGTATGTATTGAAGTCACAATACTGATAGCTTGTCACTTAGAGCTGTTTAAGCAGAAATATCTAGCTAGCCAGTATGAAATATGAGGGCATTAAGACATTACCAAATTAATGGATTATAGAGTCTACCAAAAAAAGCCTGGTACCTGAGAAGCTGAGCTTGATAATTCTTCATGCACACCTTGTGCATCTGAGCCATCTTGGTTAAAGGTAGACATCCTCAAGAGAACATTTCTGCTTCATATGTACCCAATGTGTGATCCAACAGGACTAAAAATGGGACTAAAAAGACCAATCATGAGAATTAAATCCTAGTCCTGAGATTGCATTTACTGGTGCCAAGGACTACTTCATCTCTCAGCTCACTTTAATGAGGTCCATAATTATTGGTCTGTAATTCTAAAATACCGAAATTATGTTTCTGTACTTGCACATCATGCTGTTAGTGACTGGCTGATTCCCACAGAGCTTTTCCTGCCTAAATGTGTCCTGTCAGGAAGTGGCTTCATAAGTGTTCAGACACTGTCTGAACTGAGAGCAATAAGATTCTTAAAAACAGCTGACGCTTCCCTTCTCTTCGTCCACCACCCAATAAGCTGCTTTATTGCAGTCAGAAAAAGCTCCAACTATTTCCTTATTTTTGGAAGAAAATGTAAATAAAATTTGCCATTATCTTCCCCCTTCTATTTTATTAAAAAAAGAGAAAAGAATGTGGAATACATTTTTGAAGATATAAATTATTTGCAGGCCTGTCTCCTGCTTTTACTTTTTATGTTGTTTTAAATTTTACTCCTAGTATATTATCTACTCACATCCCTTCACATTAGGCTATGCACTTAGTAACACAACTTACACTAAAAAGAATATCCATTTAGGAAATGGAAGTGCTATATTTGTAATCAAAAGGCAGTAAATGCTTTTACACTGGTGTGTTAAATTATGAAATATTTTCTTTCCATCTTTCTCTTTCAATCAATTAGAGCTTTTAAACAGAAGCCAAAAAGACAGACTCAGTGCTTAGTCTGAGACTGTGAAAGCTACATCTCTTGTCTTCCTAGCTCATAGCAGAGTACAGTCTCTACTATTGTAAAAATATCCATGTAATTTGGAAATATTAATTTTCCTTGGTTTTTTTTCCATGCGAATTTCTGCAGGGTAAACTTAAAAGAAGCATTACAAAATCTTAAATCATTTTATGAAAAGCTCAATATAGCTTAAAGAATTGAGTAATGATGCTTTATTTGTTCATACATATTTGATTATAATTCCAGTGTAAAACAGAAACAATCTCTTGCTCAGATGATCTTTTTTTTTTTTTCGATATGAAAGTAGGGAAAAAACCCGCACTTTTATCAACATGTAAAATACAGTGATCAGTAATTTGTATGTTGCAATCACAGAGGAATCTTACCTCTATTGCAGATAGCCTGTGCATGAATTCGGTAGAGAACTCAAAGGTAGAATTTTTATAATTTACATAGATTTAAAGTTTACATATCCAACCCTTATAAAAATGAAAGTATATATATATATAAGGTGTCCAATCACGTAAGAGATGCATCCTACATCCAAGGACAGGCTGTGCAAGCTCCTTGCTGAGCTTAGCCATACCATGCCAGCTCCCACAGAGCCCCATGCTGTTCAGCACAGCACTGCTCTTCTGGCTGCCCTGCTCTCTGCTGAACATCCCAAGGAGAAGCAAATTTGTGCTGCTGCTTGCCAACAGATTCCTTTTCAGAGGAGTGTGCAATGGGCAAAACATGGATATAGATTTGACAGCTCTGTATTCCCTACCCGGCAGCTGGCTTTTTCCTTTGATTGAAGAGTCTGTCTGGAGTCTGGAAAACACTTTCCAATATTTTTCTTTTTTTTAGTGTATTTTTTGTTGTATTTTAGAAATATAAACATTTCCTTTTGCGATGAAGAAGCAAAATCCAGCCAATTGCTACCAGCACAGTCTGAGTGTCCTATCACATCAGACAAGAACCTATTATACCTTAAGATCTTATCAGATTTTTATATCTGCCATGTCTCACAGGTGGGCTTTACATTGTATTCACCTAGTCTATGGGTGCAGATACAGGGGGAAATGAAGGTCCCACCATAAGGGGACTAAGAAGAGAAGACCCCAGATTTCTCCAAGCAGCAGCTGGGAAGCCAGGCAATCCCCACAGTGGGGATAACCACACCGCTCACCCCAGGCTGGTGCTCCTGGCACAAACAAATCCACTGCTACAACTGGCAGGTAGCTGTAATGGCTTTCAGCAGAGAAACCAGGTGGTGGATTGGATCTACATCCTTCCTTGCCCCTCAGCAGCCAGGCTGGTGTGCTGTGTTGTAGACTGATGGGTTTGGCACTTTCACAGGCTGCAGAAAAATAAAGAAGTTTCTGCTCTTGTCTGTTTTTCAGTCATCTCTTGCTATTTGCCTCTTAGAACCTGTAATATGGTCCAGGGAATTGCTGTATGAGTTAAAACTGTGAAGGGAGTAACACAGAAAATGTTCTTTTGCATTTCAGTGTTCTTTCTGCTTTTCTGGATCTGTCACTCTCTTCAGCAGGAAACATAGCTGTAACTCAGGAAGGGTTTCAATTATCTTCTTGTTTGCTGGAAATAGAAGAAACCTCAAGCTGACATATTTCTGAAGAGGAATTCCAAAGGATGCATTCTTCATCCCACAGAAACCAGAAAGAAGAAGAAGAAGAAGAAAAAAATTTATAACTAGTTCTAAAGTCATCACTGTCCAAAATACAGGGAAGCAGAACATTATTAGCTTTTTTATCTATTTACTAGTGCCTTACTGTCACCCATGTCTTAGAACTGCAGTATCATACACGCTGGGGCACCTTGCTGTCATGCTAATGAGCTGGCAGGTCACATGTATTATACATCTCTTACTTATAAGAAAGAAAAACAAAATCAGACACACAGTTTATAAATATATGCACAACCTACTGCAGGAACACGTGGACCTCAAGGAAATGTACACTGAAGATGATTATAGAGACATCACAGCTTGCTACCTGAACTGTTTCCCCTGGGTTTGAACAAGGGAATTGCATCTCAAAAGCTGTCTTCTCCACATGAGTAACTGGAAAACACTGCTATGCTCTTCTTTTTCCTGCATGTTAGCACCACCATTCTCTGAAAGCAGAGAAAGTTTTGCCTTCTCCCAGCTTTCCTGAAGACATTATCCAGGGACAAACTTTGAGCCTGAACAGTCCTTGAACTTAAAAATCTGTTACCTCCACAGATTGGGAGTAAATATGACAAGGTGGGTTGAGCTAAGGAATTGTTTAATATGTAAGTAAGATGAATATTGGAAACCATCTTCAGGTTAATCCATATAACTTTCAAAAACATCTATTCTGCAGCCTGTTGCTTTAGTGCAGATTTTCCCCATTGCTGCATTATTTTTAAAAATTTTAGACATGTTTCTTTTAGTTTCTACAGAAAGCCATAATGTATCATATATGTGCCAGCTGAACCCTGCAGAGGTGAAGCTAGTGCCAGCAGTACCACCTCCATTCCAAACATTTCAGTAGCCTCTGAACAAACAGCTGGGGTCATCCCATTTGCTAGCACTCCCACCCAGCAGTAATGGGTGACTGGTTGTTCCTGTTGCTGGCAAACCAGAAATATGTTTCAGATGCATAAAATTTAAGGGTAAGGAGCTGATTTCCACCTAGGATCAATAAGAACCTTAAGCCTATATACACATCCCCACCCACACAAACAGCAGCTCCAGCTGATGAGAAAGCACATCAGCTGCTGAAACCATTTGGGTTCTTGTACTGAGGCTGCTGAGGAGAAAGCTAGATACTGCTCTACTCCTTGTACTGGGAAAAGGATTGAAGAGAAGGGTGCTGGGAATCCCTTCTTGGAAGTGTGGAATATAATAGACCTGGGAGAGAGTACAGTACGGTGCAAAGTTTTCTTGTCGTCTGAACATGAAGTATAACTTTTTGAATAATCCTCATGCAAGATCACATTTTCAATTATGGGTGACCCTCCTGCTGATTTTTACTTTTTAAAAGTCTGCTGTGGATTTTGTTGGACATGGCTATTACCTACAGTTGCTCAGGTAAAGAAGTGGAAGGTGATTGAGACAATTGAAGAAAAAGCCATGCATAGAGCAGATTTAAATCAACTGCAGCTTCACTTGAGATAATTGTTAATATTGCAAACCTTATGAAATTATTATAAGTAGTAGCGCTCAATAAACATAAACAGCTAAAGCTTCAACTCCCTGTATGCTCTAAAATACCTTGTTTCACATATCACAGTATCATTTCTTCATTATTGAATGACCCCAAATAGTAGTATTGCATATATAAATCTATGGGTACTGGTCTAATCACCAAGACTTAGCTTCTCCTATGCCTAAACTGAAGAAAATGCTAGGGTATCTCTTATCAGTATCCTTTCTATTTCAGACTTTCAACACCATGAAGAATGAGTAGTACCTTTTCCCTTTTTTAAAGTGCAAGTCACCTTCAAGCACCTTCATTTTGGACAGGAGAAGAGAGGCCACTGAAACATTGCTTCTTAAAGAAGGGCAAATGTTACCCATTATCACTTATCACTTTGTAGTGTGTTAACTGAAGTGCATTTGATACTTCAACAGTGGAATAAATAAGTTTTTATGCAAAATGAAATCAGTATTCAAATATTTTATGTAAATTCTGAAGCTTCTCTTTGGAGTGTACATTTCAAATCATAAGAGGAGCTGTGTGGCTCTTTTTCAATCAAGTTTGGAGACAAAGCATGCAGATAACTTATAGTCCAGCATAGAAAACTGACATTTTCAGAGAATGAAAGTTGCCTTTGCTTCTTGGCCTTGCTCACAGAGATTTCTAGGTACTATAAGTTGTTCTGGCATCTCTAGGCTATAAAAACAGATATTTCTTGAAACTCTCCCACTTTCCCTGACCTGTGAGCTCCCAAAGTAAACAAAATTGGTTTTTGATTCCATGAAGGCTATCATTCTAACACTGTTTTAAACTCAAAACTTTGTACTGAAAACAAAATAGTACTACCCTAAATTTTTAGATACAACTGGTATGGTACTATTTCCAAATTAATTTTAAAAATATACTGCAGCATTTTCCATAATGGGCTGAACAATTTTGTCCACTTCTTCCTTCAATTACACCTCCAATATTAGTGGAAGAGAGAGTAACAAGAGGTGTTTAAGCAGTGGAGGAAATAGGAAAGAAAAGAAAAGTAGATGCTGTTGCCAGGATAATGGAACCCCAAGGACAGTGACTACATTTTCCTAGCTATATATCAGCTCACAGACTAAGTTTCTTAACAGTTAGATTTAATTAAACTTCTTTTTCTGTATCTGCCATTTATTCCCACCTCTGAGATTAACATGGATTGGGCAACATGTTTGTGCAATAGTCTGTAAATTTTTTAACAGAGAAATTACTTTTAATTATTCATGCAGCTCTAATTCCTTTTATAATCAGTCAAACTCTGGGTCTGAAAAAGCATTCACAAATCTGTCTATTTCTTACTTCTTTGAAAAGAGTGCAGTGTGGTTCAGGAGGGCTTTGAAAAAGAAAAAGACAAGAAAAAAATGCTAACTTTTTGCTTTTCTCTACTAAAAAGAGTTAGGAGAGTCCTAACTCTCCTGTGAAGTTAAACAAAAGATATATAAAAAACCTAAAAAATAACCAGCCACCTTCTACCCACCAAATACTTACAGATGTGATTATATTTAGTCAAAAGAACAAAAAGCTAAACTTTCTTTATTGCACATAATGTCTCCAGGGATCCTGCCAGTGAAGATGACTGGTTAGAGATTATTTGATGATTTGCTTCTATTCCTCCAGCGACAGATCTGCTACTTTTCTACTCTCTGACTACTTGCTGTAGCTGGAAAGGTGATGCCAAATTTTACAGAAAAATAAATATCTAGGGGTGGAAATCAGCTGACAAAGCATCTGAGCCAGCAATCAATATTCACTTTAGAGTCCCTAGAGAAAAATAGGCACTTAGAGGGCATAATTCCTAAAGCAGATGCCTAAAATAGCTGAGCTAAACCGAGCCCTGGAAGTGCTGATTTCAAATACAGCAGCAGCCTATAGCTTGGAAGTGGAGGCAGCTGTACTATGGATCTGGGAAGATGTTCCCTATCACAGGAATCTGAGTACAGAAGATGCTACTATAGGGTAAGGTGGCCTCCACATACACGGAGCTGATTGTTGTGCCACGTGCAACACACGTACCTAAGAGCTGCCTTAAGTGACTTTCAGCTTAATTACTCCCCATCCCAGCATACTACACCAGGTGTTAAATGCTGCTTGAGAGAGCAAGCAGCTTGGCAGGGCAATGGTTTCCTTTGTCTTGATTTTGTGACTAGCAGTGTAGATGCTATGTGGCCGGGCACAAAGAGCAGAATAATGGTGGAGGGGTCTGGCATGATTCAGCCTCCCCCTTTTCTTTCCTGTGGATCTCCTGAACTTGTTATTTAGCAGCATTTAAATCTAATTCAGAAGAGTGTTTATGGGTAAAAGTAATAAAATCCTTGGGAAGAAGGCTCCAGTTTAAGGAAGTCCAGGTGTCACTCAGCAGCAAGCCTTGGGTAGCAGAAGGCAATGGAAGAATGGAGGAGACATACCTCTTTTAGAGTAGATTCAAATTTTCCTCTGTTGTTTCCTACCTGCTCGTCCTAAGGTACAATCCTTTGCTTGCTGGCAAAATAATTTTCAGACAATTAGGAAGCATTTATGGCCACTCTGCATTATATGTATATAATAATATAAACAAAATTAAAATACACTGAATTAAGAGAGTCTACTTGCATAGCTAGGGAGTTTTAAAATGATTAAGACTTTGCAGAACTGGATCTTTCCTGCTCTCACAAGCCGAATACTGTAAATGAATTTTTATATGTACAGTCCCAAACAAAGACTCCAAAGTATAGGCTGAAAGAAGCTATCCACCCCAGTCTTTTTGCATATTTTACAGGTTTATCTGCTGTACTATTTTGAGTATACTATCTAATCTCTCTTTAAGTATTTCCTTTTTTGATATCCCAGACGTTTCTCTTGGCAGACTTCTCCATTGATGAATAACTCTTATTTGGAGATTTTGTCCTCATATCTAATCTAAATTCGTTGTGTTTTAGGTGATTTTTTTCTTGAACAACCACGATCAAGTCTCTCTTTTTTATCTTATTTCTCTCAAAAACTTCTTAAAAGTTCCATATTTTGTTTAAACTACATGTCTTTCCCATCTTGTTCTTTATATCTTGCAGCTTTCTTAATGTTCTTCATCTTTGCTGCTCTCTCATCTTCACAGTGAGAAGGTCAAAGGATATCCTAAGTGAGGCCTCAGCTGTCATATGTATACATGATTTATTACCTCCCTACTCTTAAGTACAGTTCTTTGAATATGTGTTCTTTGTATAGCAGTATTATCTCTGATTTTCATTTGTTTAGACACAAAACCTCAAAACGCATTTTAACCAGTTATTTTCAATAAGTTTTGGAACAAAAGAGTTCACTGTTTATGTAAATAGTGACTGGAATAGATCACTTTTTATTAAAAAAATGTTTATTTATTAAAAATGTTTTATTTTACAATACACACACATTTCTTCTTATGTGCTGTCCAATGGTTTTCTTCCTTTTCCTCATCTGGGAACTCCATGACAAAATTTGCTGTTGACCAGTGTTTCAGGTTTTTCATGTAACAAAAGCCTGTAAATAAAAAAATCCACACTTTCGTTTAAATGCTCCAGTCTCCCAGAATGCAAATTTTTGTCTGGCCTTTACTATCTTTCCCTAAGTTTCAGTGTTGTTATGCACAGTTAGGCTTAAAGATATGGACTTTTAAAACTAATGATCAAACGAGTCCATGCGTTCTACAAAGAAAAAATGCTGCTGGAGTCACAATAATCTGCTCACTATCCATTTTAATCAGTACTTTCTTAGTCATGTAACTCATTTTCACATGCTCTTTGGCCAGCAGTTATATCTCCCAATTTAAGGAATGTAACTTAGAATTTAACGTTCTAAGCCATGTGTGTGGTCACCCCTCTGAAGGGTTAAGATCACCTCTCTCAGGTGATCCACTTACTCAGGGTCTGACAAACAGCAATATTTTTGTTCCAGAAACCATAGAAGAACTTACATTGGATGGGTTCCAATTTTCAGTACTTCACCTTTGTATTCAGGTAAAGTGAATTCATGCAGTTGCCAAGCTGTGAGTCCTCCAAAAACTGGGCAACTAGGGAAAGTGTGTCAACAAACAGTGAGTTTGATGCTGCCCTCATGGCAAACAAGGGAACACGCAGTCCTGTGTTGCCTTTCCTGCCTGCTCCTGCTCTCCAACACCTCTTTGGGCTCATTTAGGATTTTCTAGCACACATGCTTTCTTCCATTTTCTGCAGTATTATGTGAAATATAATGAAATATAATGAAATATAAAAACTCATCTACATATGAAATATAAAGATGAATCTGCCAATAGCGCTTTCATTTGCATCATCATCCTTCTTCTCCAAGTCAAATTGTGTTACTGATTTAACTAATCTGATAGTTATGTCAGTTCAAACATTAATGACATTTCTACTACCCCATCATTAGCAAAGTATGCTTAATATGGAAGGTGCTGCAGTTAAAGACATCTTGAGAGGACTTTAAAACAAAGTTTCAAGCACAGCCGGTCAGCATTAAGCATCACAGTGGTTAAAATCCCCAGTGTTGATGTTGACAGGAAGATAATTTCTGCTGTCTGGAATTCTATAGCATTAAGAACAAAGTGTTTTCCAAATGTCCTTCTTAGTATAGGTATTCTGAGAGTTTTTTTCCCTAGACCCTAAGGAGTTTACACAGTCTGAAAGCCTGTTTAATTGTCTGGTTTATTTTCCAAATGCCATTTAAATCCATCTCTAATCTTCATTAATAACAACATTATAATTACTTCATTAACTTTTCCAGATAAAGTGTTTAAACTCTACAGAAGCAAGTAGCTTTTTTTTGCTGAATTATATGCTAATAGCTTCTCCTAATACCACAACCTTGAGTTTTCAGTGTATTTAATGAAATCATAAAGTTCTTGTTTAGTGTGTGTTACTGAAACTTGAAGAACATGTGGTACAAGGGTAAAGATAGCAACTTGTTGCGTTACCTTGATTTAATGATGTATTTTGAAAGACTGTTGAGGAAGAAAGAAAGAAAGCTCAATTCATTTCCCAAGGGTAAAAATAATACCTTTAGTCACTGGCCTTAACTTGTTTTGACATCTTTGTTTCTGTGTAAAGGTTAAGTAATGTGGTCAAATTTTATAAGTAATGCTTTATTAACAAAGTACTTGTATTAAGGCTGTAAAATTGAACACCAGATCAGGAAATAATAAAAAGTAAGGGTTGTATCATAAAGTTAACTGATTCATACAGCTAGTGTTCCCCAGATAAGGTACATGCTCAGCTACCCACAGTATGTGCAGTTGTGAGTTACTGCTTCTGAATAACTTAACCTTTTAGTTTCTTCTTTTTTGACTTATTACCATTTTCACCCTGAATGTTTAAGGAATGCAGCTTCTTGTAATATTTTTTAGTTTGCTTTTGCTGGAAGAAAAGCAAACCCCGGTGCCTTCTATTAACTGAGTATATAAATTACAGTCTGTGGCTACATAGCTCTCAGGCCCAAGTCTGTGGCCAGAGTACCTGCTGACCTGGAAATCTTGTGGTTTTCCCTGGAGTTCCTGTGTGCACATGGTTATAGTCAAGGAAGTTGTGGCTGAGAGACAACAAATTCAGCTGTTTCTCAGATGTGTGATTGTCATTTAGATGCCTCTAGTGCATTTCAAGGTGAAGTCAAATTACTTCAGTGGGTCATTGCAGAGGGCAATGTAGCATGACAGATTTTTACTTTTCCATGTAATGAGCATTTACACAAGCTGCTCTGAAGTATTTTCTGCAAGGCAAAAGCAGATAACTGATGAATAGTAAAGAGAAATTTCCAAAACTTCTCTGCTGTTAGTCTCTGGACCAGACAGTTCACTTTCTCACCCCCACCCCTGCGAGATACGGGAAGAAAATAGCAAAAACAGAAGTCAGAAGGTTCATGTGTCAAGACAAAGACAGTTAATAGTGAGTATGGCAGAAAGCACAGCAAAGCGACAGAGTCACCACGCTGGAAGGAAAACTAATGTCCAGCCAGTCTCCAAACAATGGTTACCTCTTCAAGCCACCCTCCTTCTTCTTAGTCTATCTTGGCTTTTAATCAATTTTTGTTACATGGTATGAAACAGCTCTTTGGCCAGTGGGGAGTGTCTACTCCCCTTTCCTCGCCCACTCCTGACTTTCTCACTGGAGTAGAGCAGTGTAGGAAAAAAGGGCAACTTTGAATCTTGAGGTCGTGCAAACACTCTTCAATAAAAGCCAATCAAAAGTATTTTACCAACACAGTTTCAGCCATGAACCCAAAACACAGAACCATACTGGCTGCTCAGAAGAAAGTCAACTCTATCCCAGACAAGCCCACTCAGCTGGGTTTCTCCAGCAGTTAGCTTGCTTGGGGAAAGCTGTTTCTCAACACCAGGGCATTTTGTTCATGGTTTTTTCAGGTCATAAACTAGAAGTCTGAGTGCATCAGTGTGTATCTCTATATACTGCCACAGTATCTTAAAATGCAATATTAGCCTTCTGCATGAACAAATTATTTAATGGCAGTAAGAAAATATCACTTGTGAACTTGTACATAGAAATGCATTCAGAGGGTTATGTTTTTTAAGCTAAAAAGAATTTGATGTAGAAAGAGAGATGCGCTATGATATTGCATATCTTTGAAGAGACTTGTATGTGAAACAAAGGCTGTTAGAACTGAATCGACCTCATTTGTCAGGTACTCACTGCTGCCATTCTAGCTGAGCACGTTACTTGATTTGAGGACTGGGTAATATAGCTGAGAACAAACAATAAACTATTGAATGAATGATCTTGTTGCAGCCCACAAAACAGAACACACATTGTGAGATGTCAGTGATGCACATCTGAGGGAAACTGAAGATGTAAAGATGCAGATACCTAGATGAGGTATGAAATCTTGCCTGTATCAAAGTAAAAGGAAGTGTTGCCATTGCCTGGAAGAAATTAGAACTTAGAGAATGCTTTAACAGCTTGATTCTGGAAAATGTGCAGCCATAGCGCTGCACGGTGAAACCTGAGAGATCTCTGTTGCTTTATACTTACCTGGCTAAATTGAGCCAATTTATTTAGCCACTCAAGTGTGGACAATTTCAGCCTACAAAGAACTTCAGAAGCAAACCTTGTTATTGAGAAAGAATTTAGTGAAAGGAGACTAAACCCACTGTGTTTTACCCAGAGCATTTAATAGGAAAAAAGTCAAAGGTAGATATTTAGAGACTCATGGCAAGATGATTGGAAATGAGCATTATTTGTTTCATATGCATTTCTTGGTGTACTGCTCTCACCTATTCCATTGAATCAAAATTCACCATGAAAATATACACTAGGTTTCCAATTCTGGTACAAAACCACAGAGAGTGACATGACTGTGTATTTAAAAAACAGGCAGAAGTGTGAGAGGGAAAATCCACCAGTCTTTTCATAAGAGAAAGTATTTCTTATAAACCCATTTTTTTGAGATAAAGCAAATATGGCTAGTAAGACTGGAAGTAAAGAAAAAGGCAGCAACACATGGATCTATAACCAAGGTTCTCTCTGGGACCGTGATTCTTGGCTCTGCTGGACAAAGGTCATCTGGCTTACAAACAGTTACTATCCAAACAGCAGGGACTAAACTAAGGCAAATAAGCTGTATGTATGGATTGTGCACAGGAAACAAGCTGGTGGCACACTGAATGAGAATGTCTGCTTAATGGTGGGGTTTTGCTGGGGTAGCTTGGAGCACAGTAGTGAAGAAAATAACTTTTCATCATCAATTACATCATTTTGTAAAGAATCTTTTGATTCCTAGCATGAAATCAAACATATTCTAGAGGTCTGCTCAGATCTTTTCTTATACCCTCTGATGCAAAATATAAGCTCAAATGTACTAGACCTCTTCCTGAAGAAAAGGAGAAGATAGTTTCAGCATAATTAGTCTTAGAATTACATGCAGATATGTATGTGTCATAGCACAGTAAATGGGGGTAATAAGTTGAGGTTACTCTCAACTTCAAGAATTAGCTGAATTGCTTGAGAATGATATAGTTTTCTTGAAAAAATTAAGAACTCAGAAAGAAAGATCTATGACATCTGTTATGTTGATTACCTGCTGTTGATGCTTTAGCAGAGATATGCAATGAAAATATAAATAAATTTGCTTTATGTTTGAGGAATAAATGATTATTATACCACAGTAAGAAGTATTGTTTAAGCAAAGAGTCTCTCTTACAAAGGTAGCTTATGCAGGACTTAGGGAGAGTTTTCATGCTTTTGCCATCATTCTAATGAAATCACAGCTTGGGGGCCAGCAAGTAAAGCAGGAGATCTCATGCCTGGCTGTAAAAGCCTAGATCCCCTGACAGATTCTCAATATGATGTTTGAGTAAAGAGATGGAGGTAAAGGGGTATGTCAGGTGTAGAGTATGAAAGCTAGTTGAGTTTTCAGCTTGAGACTAGGGTAAGCAAAGCATGTGTATGGGCACTGAAGAAATGGTGGGAAAATCCTTAATTGAGGGAGTATTTTGGGTAAATCAATGTGATGTTTATTGTGGGGTTTGGGTTGACTAAGGAAAAAAGTGCTAGCCTAAGGACAGACTGCTAACCATCCTTGAAGTAATAGCTACTATCTAACCTATTATTAGCCTTGTAGATCTCCTAAAATTTCTTTTGTTGTTGCAGTTTTGGGAATCTGATGAATTTTAATTGGCTTGACTCATGAAAAAAACCTGATACTCCTTCAGGAACTGGTCATGAGATCACTAGTGGTAAGGGAATACTTGGCTGTGCAGTCCAGTGCAAATGCTTTGTCACAGGAGCATGAACTTGGCAAGGCCAAGATCCTCTCCTTATGCAGTGGAGCCACAAGTGAGATATCTGTCCCAAAAGAGTTAAATGAAGACCATTACACCAAGCCCCTGGCCACATATTCATTATATACTGTATATTCCCTATATACCGTATAGACAGATTATTTTAGATGTATTTATTGAGTGTCTTACAACTTTTATTGGTATTGTTTTTCATTTTTCTCAATTTCTAAGCCAAACTCCTTCAGTATCATGAGGCTGGCTGAATGTTTATGCCTCAGGGAAAGAGGAAAATTATAACTAAAGAAGTATTGAAACCATTAGGGGTAGACATTAGGAAGAGCTTTTCTGTGCAGTATATTATTTAATGATCTTCAAGTCATATAATGGGCAGCAATAAGAAATGCTGTAGTCCACTGGATAATGATAATTTCCAGCTTTGGGATGGTACACTGCTGTTTCTAACACTCCATAGGTTATCAGGAAGCCAAATTTGTGTCTCTTGTGCATTTTGAGTTATAGACAATATATCCAGGGGACAGAATAAAAAAAAGAATCGTATTTTAGAGAGCCTTTTTTTTTTTTTTAAGTCAGCCTCTCATCATTTTATCAAATCTTGAAAGTTTTTTCATTTTCACTCATATTTTTGTGTTCCTCCATAATTTGTTTTATTGCTTTCTTCTTTATCCTCATTATTTTTGTTGTGTAATTCCCCCTGCATATCAATAGTATTTTAGCTTGTAAAGTACTTAACAAGTATTATTTAATTATTATTTAACAAGCATTGTTTTAGTACATAACAGTATTTTAGCCATAACTAAAAGTGAATCTTGCCTGCATATAATGAAGTGATATACATTATATTATTTTCCCTATAATTAGTTAATTAATTGCCTGCTAAAGTTCTTCAGGACAAGCAAGTTGTATTTGCAGAAAAGGGTTAGCAAGTAGTGAACAGTCAAAGTGACAAAACAAAACAAAAGTGAAACACACATGTCATGGCTTTACAGAATGCAGCATAGGCTTAGTCTTGGTACTTCCTCTGCCTCTGTTTCCCTGTTCAGGTA
>VWZN01009447.1:73156-97081 GCA_013396955.1 Regulus satrapa | reverse complement strand
CTAAAGCGGCTTGCGAGCTCCAGGGGGCTGCGGGGCAGAGCGGGCGGCGCTGCGGGAGCGGCTCCCGAAACTTATCTGACATTCCGTGTGCTCCCGAGGCGGATGCACCTTCGATTTACTGCAGGGGTTCTCCAACTTTCTCAGCTCTGATGGAACACAGATGTGAGCTGAGATGGAAATAAAGCTGAGACGCTTCGGTTAGTCGGCTGAAGCGCTGCAAGTCCATGGTGTTACCATCCTAGTTTATCTAGGAAAATAAGTTATTGACGTGTTTGTTATTTGGGGTTTTTTAAATCTTAAAATGTACATTTTGGAAGAGGTGCACTCCTTTAGCACGTTTAGGGTTTTGGTGTATTTTATTTGGATGTGTGTGAAGGCAGATAAATCAGAATAGCTGGAATGTGTTTGTTACAATACAGGGAGTTCCTGTAGCCATAAAGATTTTGCAGTGAGTTAAAAAATAAAATTCAGGTACTGTTATAGGAAATGTAAGCAAAACAGGTTCTACTACAATAGGGATTGCCCTGTTCAAAAAAAGGATTTGTATTAGCAAGTATTTGCACAGTGTGATAACATTTTTAAAATGGGCTGTCAGTAAAATCCTCTGAAAGATGGAGAAATTCTTCCCTGAATATTTTAGTCAGAATCTTATGAAAAATAAAGTTGAAAACAAATTTCAAATAGGTCTCTAGCTGTAAGAATACTGGTGTGCACTCTGTCAGGACAGTTACTGTTTAAGTTGCACCATGTTCCTTGTGGAACTTTACTCAAGTTTTCTGTCATTATGGTGTAAAACATAGGCATGGAAAAACATTTTCAGTTGATCTCTTGGGGTACCTTCTAAAGAAAAAAGTTGCAGAGAGCTAGTCAGAATCAGATGGAGTGGATTTTCGGAATGATTTCTGTTTTTCTGACACTAGAGGCTATAGATATATGATTATTTTCCTTTTCTTTCATGGTTATTCATATTTATGTGTGCGCAGGCATGTGAGTGCACTTGTTATGGGAGATGTAGCTACGTCTTTCCTAGAAATTAAAGTAGGAAAGTAAAATTCCTAGGAGGGTAGAAGCTTTCAATGAAGATAATTATTATTTAAAAACCCTCTTCCTTCTAAATAGCTGTAACTTTTATGAATTAATGTATCCCTGAGATTAGTATTACCTGCTTAAAATTAATTCAGAATAAAGAAAAAATTAAAAGTCACTTGTGTTCATAGAAATTCTCATTAATGTCTGTGTAAGATTTTTGTTTACTCCTGACTTTGAATGTTGAGTGAGGTTTTAATGGGAATGACACAGGATAGCTATAGTAGATTCAGTAGAGACTTTTACACGTGCTTCAACACCACAAAGTACACAGCAAGTTCTTAAATACCTATTTCAAGGCTGAAGTTAATGGGTTCATTGTGATGAATCATCTTTGGTTATGGTGGAAGCCACCATGGCAAAGAAAGCAAGGTGGGTGGACCAGAACCATAAATTTCACTTGTCGCACTTCTCTTCCTGGTGGCTTTGTGGAATATCTTTATTATTTTGAATTGAAAAAGAGTACAGAGGAAGAACTTTTAGCAGGGCTGTTAGTAAAGCATACATTTAAAGGGCAAGAGAAGACTCTAGGGAAACACACTCTTAAATCACCTTTTTCAAGTCTCTGCAGAAAATTGCATTGCCCCCATCAGTTTGTCTAGCTATGTTGCAATCATTAATGGTCTTTTGATTTCCCAGTGCCAAGCAAGATAGAAACACAGTTCAAAGTCTCTCCGGTGCATTCGGGGTTGACAGAGCTTGCTGTGCCCCAGGATGTGAGCAGCCATGTATCCCTGAGATCTGCTGCAGGGCTGCCCAGGTGCAGCCTGCCTGCCCCGGCTGGGCTTTGTGCCTAGGACCCTTTCAAGGAACTCAGTGGGAGGAGCTGGTTCTCACTCTTCTCAGCTACAGTGCCTGCCTCTGCCACCCGCAGGAGATGTGTAATGTGATGTGGCTTCAGAGCTTGCAGCATCAGGGGGACCTGCCTAAAACCAGGGTCTGCCCCGGGGTTTTACCTCAGCTTTGTGCCATGACTGTGGTGTCACACAGGTTTCCATTAACCTGGATGCACAAAAACCAGATTCTTTTCAGACCAGAACCGATGGCTAGGAGATACACCCCAGGGAAATTTTATCCTTGTTTACAGTGAGAAAATAATTTCAAAGTCAATAAAATTAAATATTTTTATCCTATAATTTTATATCATTTTTATCCTATAATTTTATATCATTTAAAATAAGAGATAGACCTTGTGCTTTATCTAAAATCACAAAAAAATCCAGTGGCTGGATGGCCATTCTCAGGTCTGAGCTCCTGCAAATCAGCCTGCTGCCCTAGGTATGGGTCTCTAACCAGTGTTAATAGGTGATGAGCTGTATTCACTGATTAAAGAAGAAAGAGCTAAAGGCATTCTGACTCTGTTTAAAGTGGTTTTTTCCATTCATTAAATGATTCCTTTGTATTAATTTTAATGCCAGAACTGTGTTCAGAGTGCAGTAATGGTGTGTTGGACTGTATATTTTGAGGATGAATGTGCTGAACCCAGGCAAAGGCAATGAGCACATCAAGTCTTTTCATACACCTGTGGTGCCAGCTTTAGTTGTGTAACTGAGACAAGACTGAAGGAAAGCAGAAATACTTGGACTTGAAAGTATTGATTATGAACCAAAATTATCTTCTGCCTTCCTGTTGTGGTACTGATAGGTTAATTACTGAGAACTGTCATTAGCTTCTCACTTTTTAATCAGAAAGTGCTTTGTGTATTTAGCATATAGTATCATCAATTTTTTTGTTTAGAAATGAAAGAACATATACTTAATGTTTTCAATATTTTTTCCACATTCAGTAACCTGTTCATCTTAAAAACAAAGTTAGGGCATTTCTTTTTTTGTAGGCTTGCTAGACTTGCATCCATCACCTCATTTTTGCTTTCATTTTTCTGATTTGCATAGAATTTGAAGCTTGAGTGCTCTTACACATTGTCAGGAGGCAGTTTGGTACATCATGCTTTTTTCTGGTGTCTTTACACATATTCAATGAAATAAAAAATAAAAAAAGACTAACCTTTCAAAGGTGTAACTGGAGAGCTTAAAATAATAAAAGAACATGCTGTACTAGTTGCGTGCTCCCTTTACGATTTTGTTAAAGGCTTTACCATTCCATTATGCTATCATTTTGTAGTGTAAGCATTTTATGTGGCATGTGTGATTTCATTGCCCTTAAGTGACCTTAGTAAATTCCTTATTTCCCCTGAAGCACATACCTAATTGAAAATTGCCATCTGCAGTTGAAGAGCTCTAAGCAAAAGCTATAAGAAAAACTTGAGATGGAGATGGGTGTCTAGAGAGCAAGGCAAAGTCACTTTTTCTGTAGAATTCACTGTATTGCATGAAGTAAAATACTTGCTTTGAAGATGAATGATAAGGAATTATTGGAATGGTGTCTTTATCTGTCCTCCCAGTTCATCTGCCTAATGCTGTTCTCCAGAGATCATGTGATCCACAAAAAGTATATGTTGCCTACATTTTTTTTTAATCCTTTTTTAAAACTTGCCTTTCTTCTTTCAGCCTTTGGTAGATGTATGTGGAATTTAAAATTAAAAATATCATTCCAAATCTGATCTGGACTTTCTAGCCCAGCAGCTGTCCTCATACTGCAGTGGCTCGCTTGGCTGTGGTGTGCCACTTTCAGGATACAGTTTTGACGATTGCAGTCTGCAACCACAACCTAAATGTGAGATGACGTGTTCCCCATGAGAAACCTCTGGCCTAACATTGCATTCATTACAGCTCCTGTGAGCATAAGTGCTTAAGAGCCATGAAAACGAAGGAGCTGGACAGTGTAAAGCTGAGGAATGGCTTAAGAAGGCACTTTCTTAGATGAGAGAACATTCAACTGTGCTCTGGATTAGAAGCCTGTGACATCTGTATATTTGTTCACTATTGTGTAATGTAATTGTTTAGGACAGGAAAAATGCAAGTATCTTAATTAAAAAGGGTTGGGAAATGTAAAGCATGAAAAGTCTGTGATGAAGATGTGAAGTTTTTATCCTATCTTCCTGTGTGTTTATTCATTCCAAAAAGTTTAGAAAATGACTGGACTGAAAATTAATCATTCACAAATTCTCTAGTCCTCTGTTATCTTGCAAGTAGTCTTATTTATATGGAAGCTTATCCTTTAAATCTGAATTTTTTCTGTGTTGATTCCAAGTTATGTTTCAAAACCATTTATCAGGGTTAGAGCTTTAGAATACATACTGCTTTGAGACTCATAAAGGGAATGTATTGAAAATATGCAACCTGTGTTAGGGTCTGAGTTTACCAGCTGCTTAGGATGTATTTCCCTGCTGTTTCCAATTTTTTTCTTTTATTAAAAATATTAATATTAAATCTTGGTTTTGATGGTGTAGCAAGTAATCAAGGGAAGACAAATATTTCATTGCAAGTTTTGTGTGACTCCCTATTTTAATATTTTTTTCACATTCAATATATTTTATATTCAGCAAGATATCTAAAAATATACTCGAGTCTAAAAGTCTGCACAAAGGCAGATGCATATCTCCTAATCTGTCTATATCTATGATTTGAACACATGTTCAATTTCATATGCATTTAAAATCTCTGCTGAATTTTTTTTAGTAAAGTTCCTATTTTCTTGTGATTGTGTGCACAGAGACTGGGATAACTGGCACATGCACTTAGGTAAATCAGTTAGTACTCAGGATTTACCTTGAACAAATTGAGGTATTTCATTTATGTGTTCATTAGGGGGTAGAAGTTAAGTTGCACTCTTTTCTTTAATGGTTTCACTCAATGGTGTTCTTGTATTGGTCCTCTGAAAGCTGGATTTAGAGAGATGGCCTATTAAAAAGAAGTAGTTGCTTTTGTTAGATATTATTATGTTCATTTAAGGTTCATTTAGCATTCATAATGTTCACATTCAGTGTTATGAAAGAAAGGCCGTTTTTGACCCCTCGTGCACAGTTCCAGTCATTGCAATGGGCTGAGAGTGCTCTGCTTGATGGTGCACGGGATTGCAGAGTGCTTGGGGTGTCAGTCTGAAAGTGTCATGACTTGTCTGCAGTGCTCCTCCAGTGATGCATGTGCTCCTGCTGCTGAGTTTCTGACGTTTCTGTTTTGTAGCTGCCTAGGCTGGAAAATTCCATATAAAACCTCAGATCTGGCCTCTTGAGGTGGAATTTTTGGGAGAAATTTAATTTCACTATGTATGAAACAACATTAATGTTCCTGCTGTGCTAATTCTGTAAAATGAGTAGTTGTTTTACTATACTGTTCATAGCTTAGTTTCTCCTTCATGGGAAATTCCACCCAATTTTAGTTGGGGAGTTTAGGCATTAGCAGTTAGTTATGAATTCTTACCTTAAGTACTGCAATATACCCAGGGTGGTTTGGGATGGACTCTTGGTTGTGGGTTCAAAGTTATGTAGCTGTGCTTAACACTCCAGTGGGAAATTCTGGCCATGTTGCATTTTGCCTTTGATATGTTGCCATGCCACCACCGTTAATGCAAGCTTAGATTGCAAACATCTGTTTGCTTTTATTGCACATGTGTTGCTTAAGATGTTCAGTTTTTACATGATGTGAATCATTGGACTCAATGAGCATGTATGATTGGTTTAATAAATAAGCCTTAAGTTGTGTTAATGAAGTGTATGTCCTAAAGTATGATGTATGGGATATACACAAAAGACTTGCAAGTATTTAATATTTTAGTGGAATGGCTTAAGAAGGTTTGGAGGGATTTACATAAATATCGATACAAAAGGGAAGATTGTATGCCTCCATAAGTCAGACAATGGTGATGAAAAAACACAATTATGAAAGCTCTGTATCCTTCGTTCTAGAATCTCACCACATTTATTGCATGAATGGAACACTTGTAAGAAAAAATATGGATTTTGATATCACTGCATATGTTCTAGAGTGCTGTCTTTAATGAAAAGGCTGCCAGAATTTAGAAATAAGTTTAGCTGCTGGTCTTAGCAACTTTTCAGCAATACCCCATAGGTACATTGATGTTTCAGAGACCTGCTGTGTTGATTCTAGTGTGTATCATTCCACATTGCTACAATGCACAAGATTATTTTCGCTTGAATTAATGAGAATGAAATGACTTAGAATTGTTAGATTGTGTTTTAATTTTGGAGGTTAAGCTAATGTGCCTTGAAGGTTTAATTCATATGATTCTGTACCGTGAGGAGTCCAATTTAGACATTTTCTCTGCCATGTGAGAACTAAAGCAACAAATCACAAGGAGAAAATGGAAGATTACAGTTGAGCAGAGTCATCAGCTGAAAGGCCTCTATTCCCCCACTGACATTTTAAAGCTGGTATGCAGAATTGCTATAATATAATAAAAATTAAGACAAAAAGCTCTCTAGAAAGGGCTTGCAAAACCAAAAAAGTTTAATTGATGGAGTCAGTATCATCTGCCAAGTTTCCAGTACAACACCCAGGCTGAGGGAGGTAAAACTAAATTTAAAAGTTATTTCAGTAGCTGGGAAGCTGGTCTGAAATCAAGAAGATATAATGGAATCAAAAGATGCATGAGTTTCCATATTCAAAGAAGAAAATATAATTTATTTAGAGAAAGCGGGGAATGATTCAGTCAGCAGGGGTATCTGTGGGCTACTGCAAATTAGAAAATGAATGCAAGTCACTAATGAGGCAAAATGCTGAAATGTGAAACCCTTCATTACTGAAGGTATTATGAACAAGAGGATGAGAGGTAACCGTTTTGCCCTGTTCTGTTGTGATAAACATAATCCTGAATTGTTCACCTGGTTTTATATGTGATACTTCAAGAAATACACAAACTGGAGAAAGACTAATGGAAAGTAAACCAAAAATTGTACTAAGGTAATATCACATAGATTGCAGGAACTGAATGTGTTTTATTGCAAATCTGGATTCCCAGTGTGCTCTGTACAGGCATCTTATGAACTAATGTTCTGTCCATCTGCTTTCACCCAGAGGTCCAAGGAGGAGTCGAGCTTTTCCTGCTGCCCATTGCTGCCTTCATATGAGAAAAAAAGGAGAACACATCCAGTTTCAGCAGCCACCCCCAAATCTGGCAACTCATTGAACTTTTCCCATCAAAGTGCTTACTTGCATGAGCTCAGCTTGGTGAATTGCTGTCTAGAAAAGAGAATAAATAACACAGACATGGTAATAAATGTGACAGATATTTATTGTTCTTCCTCTCTGAGGATGGAACAAAAGGCAGTTTGCAGTAATGGTGGGTTGCGTTAGATTCTAGGAGGAACTCTACAGCTAGTCTTTAGGCACTGTGGTGGCTTACCCAAAGACGCTGCCAGGTTAGTCTTTGGAGATTTTTCACACTGAACAGAATGTTTTTTGTGGAGGATCTAAGTGTAATTGATCCTCATGGTGAGCAGGGAATGACTCTGCAAAGACCCTTTCAGACTTACAACTGTCATTGCTTGCTATGACTTTGGCTGTGTCCCTAGCGTGAAGTCTGGAAATGTTTTCAGGGCCCAACCTGTCTCATGTCCATGTCCTAACACCTTAGCAGTGCTTAAACTGGGTCTGCATTTTCTTTTCATGACCACTTCATGGCTCCAGTTTCCATCCTCTAATCAGTTGCTAGTAGATCAGCAGTGAGATCAGCAGTAAGCTGACCCTTATCTGTTAACATGTTCAGCCTCGGACTGGGATCCACTGCTACCCTCATTACTGATTCCAGTACCATAGACTCACTGCTTTAGAGTTTGGGAGTTCTGAATGACTATGATACTTTAGCTTCTACCTGATTATCAGTCTCAAGAGTTATTGCCAAGGCTCTCATTTTAACATTAGCAGTTAGGAACAACAAATTCAGAGATTACATGAATGAATGCAAAATCTAATAAATTCATGGTAAAAGTGTGAATAGTTACATGTGTGAAACCACTGCCATTTACTCTGTGAAACTGACCTCCTTTTTCTCTTACTAGATGATAGTAGTAGTCATGAAAACTGGAACAGCACAATCTCTGTTGGTGTAAAGTCAGCAAGAACATAACTACTGTAAATAAATGTGGGGATTATGTTAGTAGAGGAGAGGAGGCTGTTCTTCTCAGCACTGAATCTAAGTAGGAGGTAGATTGGATGGTTACATGACAAGGTTTTCCTTGGAGAACAAATTTGGTTTGTTGTGTAAAATGTGTTATTGATGTACTGTGGGCACCAAATGAATCTGTCCCCCCGTTTGTGTGGCAGTGCTGAGTCATTGATTACAGTCAGTCAATGCTGTTCACTGCAGTGCTACATCCATTAATCTCTCAGTGAGAGAACAAGGCATAGCAGTCAATCAATAAGCTCCCAGATTAAATGCAATGATCCAGGAAAAGGAGAATGTAAAAATAGAAAAACAGGGAAATGGAAGTGAGATTAATTTCTTCTACTTGATACTTCCCATAACCTTCTCATGACTCAGCATTTCTGAGGTTAGCTACTTTGTGAGATCATGATTCATGAGGTTTGTTTGCTAAATGAATTCCTTAATGATGGTTAAAGTAATTGTTGGTGTCTAATTCATGAAATGGCAAATGCTGAACTGTTGACCTTCCTAAATTTGAAACTTGTATTGTGATTTTAAAATATAGGTGGATATTTTTATTAGCAGTAAACCTTTTTGCTATCACAGTCATTCATTTGAATCAGTCCATCTGTTCACTTGTCTTTGAATACTTCACTCTGATTTGGAGGAGGGTGCACAGGTGTTACAGCAGAAATATCTGCTTACAGAACAACCTGCTTTCTACTGCACTCTTCAAAGACATCTCTCAGTCTAAATATGCTTCACTCCTCCTTTCATAGCTGGGGCTCTACTTCAGAACTCTTTTTCAGGCCAGTATTTAGCTGAAGTCGTGAAACAGTCACTGATTTTCACAGTTCTCTGGGCAAAGACTGTGTGGTTGACTGGGGACTCCATCTTGCAAAAGGGATGCCACAATGCATTCTGCTCATTCCTGCTGGAAATTTACTGTCTTCCACAGTGGTTTCTGTCTTAATTCAATCCTTATTCTGAGCACAGAGGAAAGGAACGTTGTTTCTGGCAGCCAATGTGCAACTGTTAGGAAAAATACTTAGTTTGTGATGGCAGTAATTACTACAATTGTTAATTACTGTATTTTTGGGAGAGAAGCACATTATTTCAAATTCATAGACAGCATTACTCTGAGACTCTTTCTGAGGTTTAGAAGTTTTCCATCTAAAAATAATTTGTAAAAATTAAATTGAACCAGGTTACTGAAATATTTAGTAATTTCAGGCAACTGTATAGCCATATGTCTATTCCAACCCAGATTTTGACATATTGCCTAGAGGAAAATAGTCTTTAGAATGTTTGGACAGACTATATCTAAAGCTAAAACTTGTTTGAAAGATTAAATTCTTCTGAGCAAGGTTCAATATTTCTCCTAGATCAGGATTGGGTCAGTGGTTTTTCATGATTTTATATTCTGAAAAAGAAAATCTGAACAATAATGTGAGAATATGGAACCAATATTTTAAAAAAACCAAAAAATCCCAACCCATTCTGTACTTTTTTCCTCCACTGAAAGTGTAACGCTAGATTGAGAAGGACATGTGCTGCAAGCTAGGTTTTGCTGGACTTCAAGGCGTGTGAGGTGTAAGGTTAAGCCTTGACTGCTGTGTCTGTTGCAGTCACTACCCCCGACCAAGACCTACAACATCTCCATTGCTGGGGGCGATGGGCTGCCCTCTTCTGCCATCCAGAAACTTCACTAACTTTCTTTCGTTATGCCAATGCATAGTTTCCTTTGCTTGCAATTTTCTTCCAAGTGTGGTACCTAGTTACTATTCTCTCAAGAGCTGTACAAAGCTCATTGATTTATAAGACAAAGAAGAATTGTTTTAGGCTTTATCTATCTTTTTATTACTAACTTTCTCAGGAAATGCAATATGTGAGGTAGAAACCTTCCCTCTTCTAAAGAGGCAGTGCTATGGCCACAAGGTAACATATCTGTGTGAATATAAACTTATTCCCTCCTAGAGTGCCTGTGCCACTAGAAGAGCAATGTCACAAAAATCAGGATTTTGTGGTCCTCTGGGGAGAGCTGTCACCAAAGGAAGGGGGTACTCTGGCTTGCGGGCCTAATTAATGTCATTCTTACGTTTTACATTATGAGGATGTTTACCCAAAAAATGAAGTTTTTCTGCCCACATGGAGGCTCCAAATGTGACAGATGGAAAACTACGACTAAATCAAAACAGTCTTTCAAAAGCCTTAAAAGCTCCATGTAAAAGTAAGTGCTGCCATAGGCTTCTGGCACTTTCATTAACTTGGGTCTCTTGAATTGTGAATAGGTAGAGATAGCAAGTAGGTAGTGAGATGTTTGTATAAGCATAGAACCTGGTTTGTGTTTTTCTTGGATTTTAAAAAGCAAAGTTTGTCCAAATTAATCAGTGTTTCTGAAATTGTTTGGTGCAGACTCTGAAGAAATCACTGTTGTTTGCCCCGGGTTCCTAGGCCTGGTGTTTAATCCACTGTTTGTTTTTCAATAGAGGGTGAATGGGGATATACCTGTTGAGCAGAGTGCTGGGAAGGTGACAGTGACACATTCCCATCTAGGAGAGACTGTTCCCAAGGCCTGTTCTTCTGTGCCCCTGAAACTGTATGGTCTAACTCCACTTGGAGGATTCTTTCTGCAACCAAGGATTCCTTTCTCAAAATGATCAGCGTTTTCAAAGCAGTAATATTAGCCTGCCTGCAATTCCTAGGGGAAAAAGGGTTAACTTATGAACTATGGGGAGCCCTGAGTTCATGGGACCACAACATTTCAAGGCTCTGAAAACATAAATTAATAGAATAGTCCAAAGTGTGACTTGACCTAGTTTTCAAATTTTGCAGGTCCGTTATGAAATCTCTCTGTATTATCAAAATTCATCAACAGTAACAAATCTATGTAAGATCTGAAGGCAGTTTTTTTATTGTTGCCTATATTCACTTTTTACTATCTGCCACTATTTTCTCATGCTCTCAGATGGGTAGAACTTTTTTCTTACATGCAGTGATAACCACTAGAAGTTATGTTGAATATTTGTAAATGAAGCATGACTTTTTTGTTCTCAATTTCACTGATTTCATTTGTTTTTTAAGTTTTATGGAACTGCAGAGAGAAAGGAGCTTTTAAGACACTACAGAAGGTGAAAGGATCTTGCCTTTTTCTGTTATGACTTGTTAGAAGCTCACACTTGGTTTTGGGCAAAGGATTCCATACAGCTGGCTTCTCTCCAAAGTGACTTCCAACTTTATTCTTAAAGCAAGAGATCCCAGGTGCAGGAGACTGAAGTAATAGGGGATCTAATATTAAGGCTGTCATTTTTTTTTCTTCTGTAGCATGTTTCTTTTTTGCTGCCTAATGTAGGATAGGTATAATTCAATCTAATTTACAATTGCAATGGTAAGTACACTTTCATTTTGACTCTTCAGGTGTCAAACCCTGACACCTGAAGGTGCTGAACCCCACTGTTCCTGTGTCTTTTAGAACATAAGGCCATTTGTTCTGCCCTTCCACACAAAAGACAAAACATGTTTCTGTTTCCAGAGAAACATATATGTTGTTCTAGAATTAAGATGCAAGCTAATAAGCTGAGGCAATAGGTGTTGCTTTTGCAGTGCCCTGTTTATCTGCTAGAAAGAAAGGTGGTTGTAAGGAGTACAACTATCTGAAAATATTTCAAAAGCACAAAATAGGAATTATTTACAGTATTGCATCCCAGCACGTATCAGAGGATGTTGAATGAGTATTACAGAAGCATTAAAACTGCACTGATCAGCACACAGGAAATAATGTATGGTGTGTGACAATTTTTGGGAGAGATCTGTATCCAATTATAAATTCCTCTTCAGTTTATGATTAACATTTATGGAGTAGTCTTTTAAGGGAAGTGGTGAAGCACTGTGTACTCAACTGTTGGCAAATGAGGTCTGCAGAATGTTTGAAGGCTCTTTAGAAAGCAGATTTGAGAGGATCAGTGGCGTGGATGTGATGACATGGTGGAGTTTCCATGTCTCAATTTTGACTTGCATTTTGACAGTTGTGCTGATGCAGAAGCACCAGGTTGCATCAAATTTACAGCATTCAGACTAAATGAACTACTTCATCCAACTCTGTTATTAGAGAATTTTTAGACTGGTGTTTTGGGGTTGGTTTTTTTGGGGTTTTTTTGTGTTTAATTTGGATCTATGTATGCATTTGAGATTCAGGGCAATTGTGTGTCAGTTTAACTAGGGATAGAATCAATGTTCAAAAGCACAAGAAATAACAAACTCTGATATAGCAAATGTCCCACCAGTTACATGACTGGTCTGTGTTATGAGAAAGAGGAAAAAAAGGTGATAGATGTGGTGCCTCTATTACATGGGGAGACATTAGAACCCACTGTGTAACTTGCTTATAAAGAACATCTCAGCCACTTCCTCAGAAATATGACAAATAGCCACATTCCATATTTGCTGAAGTCCTTGTGAGTTACTTAGCTCTTTCTGGTTTGTTTTGTTTTATTATTTTTTCATCTACTGTTTTTGATTGAAAGCCTGACGTGGTCAAAACATTTTCATGGAAGGACAGATTAATTTTGACAACACCTCTATTATAAAATGGCTCTTCAGTCTTAAGAACAGCCATTAAAGTGGAAATGCAGAGGAGAAACATGGAAGCTGACTGCATATGAATTTGCTCTCATTCAGACTCAGAATCATATCAAGTTATTGACAATATGGGATTTTAACCCTGAGTCTTTTATTTCTTGAATAAGTGACCCAGTCCCTGGCTGCTTCGAGTTGCTCCCAACAGCTTCTAATGTCATATTTTGTATAACAATCTTACTTTTTTTTTTTTTTTTTTTTAAAGACGAACTCAGAGCAGACATCTCAAGTGATTTTTATAATTATTTTATCAGAGTCTGAAGTGAGTGAGTCTTCTTTTCTGCTGTCTTTCTCTGCTTCAGATCACCAAAAATTTACCTAAGTGTATAATGAGGTATTTCTGTGCCTCAGAAGTAAAATTAAGCCTTTTATGTCCAGTTTTAACTTTGTCAATGTAAAGTATTTTGTCTAAAAAGTATTTTTTCTTGGTGCTCCTTTCTTTACAGTGACTTTAAAAAAAAAAATCTAGTCTGTTGGAATTATAGTATGATGAAGCAGGCAAATGTGGTCCTATAACGCAAATAGCTCTGTAGCAACTACTCTAAAAGGGAAGTTGAAGGAACCTTGGTTTATGTCAGACTGGTACAACTGGCAGCTTCTTATACAATGCTGTTAAATTCCTGGAACAAGTTCAAATGGCTTTTACTGTGGGGGCCCTTAACCAGCTTCTCTCTTATGATCTACCACTCAAAAGTGACTGGATTAATAACAGGGCACCAGTGTCTCTTTTGAGACATTTTTTGTTCCTTTTGAATAGGATGGCATCCTGATTTATCCACGGCTTGGTCAGCCTGTCCCTTGTCTGGCACCCTGAGCATTTGTCCTCAGTTACACAGATGTTGTTTTTGCTCAGGCTGTGATTCCCTTTTTAAAGAAACCTGATCACCCTTTGCTGAAAGCCTGTTTATTTGGTAAACTTGACCTCTGGCTAAGCAAGGCTTGTAGCTTGTTAGGAACGAGGTTCTTTGAATGTAGCAGCTTTACCTATTGTTTTTCAACTGTGTGCAAGTATTGTCATGCTGAGAAAAGTAGCACGTCCCTCCCACTGTAATGGGGTGCTGGGCCTACAAGAAGTGTACCTGCACTAGCTGAATGAGCTATCGGTGGTGAATTAATATCACTGGCCAGTTTTACAGCTTTAAAGGACTTTTCTCTCAGAACTGAGTGGTGCAAAGAAATTACAACTCTCACACACAAAATTTTAATGTTTAACAACTAAAAAGGACTCAAGTTTATTGTGAGTATGGCTAGCAAGTCATATAATTATGTCATAATATGGCTGCTATGTTAGGTCATGTGGATCAGAACAGAGATCTAAGGCCCTGAATTTGCAAACATTTACACACTTGCTTAACTTGGCTGTATAGTATAGTCCTATATAGGTTAGTAGGTTTGCTCATGGCAACAAAAGTAATCATGTAAATAAAGTATTTTAGAACTGAAGCCTTATATTTGATTTTCAATACATCAGAAAACCATAGAAGGGTACTGCACAATAGCTTAACAGACCATACTGGCAGCTAGATGATTTTGTTCGTCTGAATTTTGAACAGATGGCAAGGAGCCTATACATTGCCAACTGAAAATATCAGAGTAATACCTCCCTGTAAGTGCAGCAGAGTAAAGTGTCACTGCCAGGATGCAGAAAGACTAGGACACAGAATATTTTACAGATGTTACTTTTCCCTTTTGCTCTTCCCACAAGTCTTGAGATAGACCCAAAAATGTTTTGTCAATGTGAAAAGTTGTTCACCTCCCTTTACCTATCACAATTTCCTAACCAAAAATTTCATGCAAGATTTGAGGTGGAATGTTGTAAAATTATGTGCTTTTAGTCTGTAAAACTCTGGACGCTGTCCAACAGACCATTTTTATATGGCCTGGATCCTTTTCAGACAAACAGGATCTGTACCAGGGTGCAAAACTGTAGACAACTGATGCATTCTTTAAAATAACTACAAGTTGGCTCACTGCCTTTTCTGGGAGTCTGTTAAGACTCCCCCACTGGTGCATAGGAATGTATTTTTGAAACAGGATTTGTGAATGCCAACAAAGTACCAAGTTTAAAGGTAAGCTTTCTTTCCTGGGGCAGTATGAGAATTTCTTTGTAACTTACTGGTCTTCTAAGTAAAATGGGTAGGGTGCTTAATCCTTCTGCATCTACATATCTGTTATCTCAGCAAATAAATATTTTTATGACTTATAAAAGGCAAATGTTCCATAAGGGTTTTTTTCCTCTTTAGTGGTTGACCAACTTCCTAAATCTGTGATGTCATTGCCAAATTTGCAATTTAGAAATTTGTTACTTGATATGTGCAAATTACTTCAATCCAAACTTCCTCCAGAAATCTTTGCTGTGGGCAGCAACTCCTGTGTACCTATCTGGGGAAAACTTCTCCATCTCCTTGCAAGCATTTATTAGTTGCATTATTTCCCTGCCTCTTTACATTTTTTTCCTTTATTTTTAAACCCAGAACTTCTGGATCTTCATTGTTCTCTGTCCTTTACCTGATGGGATCACCTTTAGCTCCTTCCATTTGGCATCTGTTTTTTACCTTAGCTGTGGCAGTAGCGTATGAAAGATTTTATCTATCTCCACTAAGAGATACTTCAGACAGGGAGAAATGTACAAGTGCTGGTGGTAGGATAGGCAAGAGAGGCTGGATATGTTCTTTTTATTCCCTCCAAGGCAAACAGGCAGGTCTCTCTCAGCTTTAGGTGAGAAGAGGGAAGGCTCATAGACATGGGTCTTTTACAGAAGGAGAAAGTGATGAGTGACAGCTGTTTTCCCCAACCAGTTAGCAAGGGAAAATGGTTCCAGATTATCTTCCATCAACATGTTGTTTTAGACCTTAGGTGGGAAATATGGCAGAGCTCTTCCAAATATAGCTGCTTCTCCATGAAATAGCAGTTTCTTTCAATTCTCCTTGCTAGGCAGCAATACTAGGGATGCTAGCAGAGACTGAGTGAACATCTTCCATGTGTCAGTCATGTTCAATAGGAGTAGCTATGTCTAGAAAGTGTGTAATATTTAAACTCATGGCATTTTAAAAATTCCAAACTTGCCTCAGTAAATTGCATGAGCACATGATAATTTTTGTCCTGAGGTTGGCAGGGGAAAGATTGGAGTGTTTTATATTGTTAGTTCTACAAGTGTCCTGATTATTAGAGCAGTGAATGGGCTGTGGCAGTTGCAACGTCACAGAAATATATCCCAAATGTGCAGGCACGTGCTTTTTAAAGTTTCTCACAAATAAGAAAGGTTGTCTTGGAGTAAGCCCTCTTCAAGTTCCTAGTGATATGTACTATGCCTCTAGAAAAATACAGAAACTCAGGTTACCTTTAAAAGTTTGGGAATGATGTCATCAAAATGAACATTTACCGAAGTGGTAAGGTGTTTTGGTCCCTCTAAATTAATAGAGAAAAGTACAGTTTACTGCCAAAAAACTAAGAAACATAACAGCCCAGCTCCTTGCCAGCATTTTTTAGGCATTAGGAGACGTTGCTTTTTTGTTCTTTTTCTTCTGAATATAACCCAAGTTTGATGAAAGTAATTATACCTTTAATTATACACTGGCTCTGGCTACAATAGAATAGATTTTTCTTTTCATAGCAGCTCTTTGTATTAGAATTTTGACTGAAATAGAACTGATAACGCTCTTAATACTCTACCTGCTGCTGAACAGTGTTTGTACAGCATCTGTTTCTCACTTTGACACCCCAGTGAATATATTGAGGATGAGGGTTCACACCCAGGCAGATGACCTGAATCAACCAAAGAAATACCCCATGCTGTATAAAGTCTTGCCTTGCAATAAAAGACGAAATAGGGTGATATAAGGAATTAGCCATTTTAAGCTCAGGAACATTCTAGACATCAGTCTACCTACAGGAAGTGGTAAGTGATTGCATTTGCATTGCTTCTTTTCTTCTGTCTCCCTCTTCCTTTTCAACCACTTATTCAATTATTTGTTTTTATTTGTTTAATCTTTTGTGTTGTCTTGTGTTTTTTTTTCCTTTCTTCTTCCTCCAGACCAGAGAGGGTGGTGAGTGAGTGACTGTGTGGTGCTTACCTGCCCACTGGTGTTAATCCACCACAGCCATACTTTGTAGGATTGGACTGCTTATCCCCAGAAGATTCTGGCATTATCGTTGTCTTGCTGCATGCAAATCTTCTGATTTGCACTCTTAAAAAGAAAAAAAGAAAAAGTGTGCAGATGTGAATATAAGTGATAGAAGGAAAACAACCGGTGGAGCCCAACTGAACAGTGTTTCAGTATTAGCAGTTCTTTTCCGTTCAGAAGCACTTTGATAACTATTTCCAGCAAAGGGCAAAATGTTTCTAAAGGCTTATTTTAAAGTGAAAATGATACTCCTGTATTTATGCAGCTAACTTTGGATTCCTTTAAGTCCAAAGCTGCTTCACAAGTGGGCCATCTTCCATACATTTTCATATATTTCCTTCCACCCTTTGAACTGTTATCTTTGTGGTTTTTAAAAATAATAATTAAAAAAGTAGATAGATTTTTGGTTATGTCTGTATTCTGTAAAAGACATAATTTTGCTCAGTTAAATTGTAGCAGTTGTACTGGATAAAATCTAGATAAGTGGATTCAAGAGAAATATTTGTTGCTGAGTAGTCATCTTTGATTTTAGCCTTTTTGCAGTGTGATTGTAAGAAGGACAAGGAGAGTCTGAAAGCATGCTCTACAGAGTTATAACATTAGGCATTTTTGAGCACACTTTCTAAGTATTGTCAAGTCAATGATCTGTTTTAAAGCCTGAAAACCAAAACTGACAATTCTTTTCATTGTTTATAGAGTTGTAGAGGAAAGATATGCTTTGAATTATGTTTGAATAAGATCTTAGAATAAATAGGGGTGTGACTTGGCTCTCAGTTCCACTGAGTAGAAAGAGAAGCTGTACATGCACAGAAAAATACGGAATTTGAATCTTTACTGAATGAGGGAAGCAGATGAAATTTCCTTGCTTCTTTGGTCTTTTACAAGTTCTGTATAGTAATAAGAGGAAGTGCTGTAAGTTTCCATAGGCTGTAAGGATGACTATCAAAAAATAAAATTTAACTGAATCAATCTGAAAATCCTTATTAATTAACTTGATTCATTTGATTGCTAATTTTCTATTAAAGTACCCCCAAAGCTTGTAGAAAAGAGAGGGTTTATTAAAATATTTAAAATAAAAACATAGCAAGTAGTAAAAAGGATTTTCTGCCTGAAGTAGATTGAGTATCTCTTTATTTTTTTAAATACTTTTCTTTCCCCCTGTGAATTACCCTGCATATTAAGCAAGCACAATGTAAGAATGTTTCTTGCAGTGTTTCAGCAGGAAAAATGTAGCTTTGGTTGTATAAAATGACAGTGCTCAGGAAGGTAAATGTATTGAATTACTCCATTAATAGAAAGGAGACGGTATTACGGTAGTTTTTCCCCAGGCACTGAGTTTCACAGGTGCTGTAATCATGGTGGGCTACAATGATAGTACTGTAAATGCAAAAATAACAATATGCAATTAGATGAATTTTTGTGTGAAATGTGATAAATCAAGGAGTGGAATTTGTCAGACATAAATTCCCTAACAGCAAGAATGTTTATCTAAACCACAAAAACCTCACAGCTGAAATCACTATTTTCTCATGTTTTCACTCAGTTCACAAGAGAAATATTAACAGCACAGTTCTGAGAAAACAGCTTTTTTTGTTTCTTTTTGCATCTATTAAAAAGTACCTGTGAGGTAGGCACACTTTGGCAATACCTGAACCTTCATTTGAATGCTTTCTGAAACCTGTCATTTTGTGGGTGAAATTACACTACCTGTCATTTACCTCCCTGTTTGGGAGGGGTAGAGTTTAGAAGTAATTAAGGGAACTCTTGCAAAGAATTTTGCACACCCATCGTTCTTGGTCTGTGGGAAGTGTTTCTTAAGAGAGAATGCTGGTGTTAATTGAGACATACTATCTAGGTATCACTGCATTTTCTTTGATAATGCTAGAAAATGTGTTGTTGAGAAACATGTAACTCAGAAGCAGAGTAACTCTGCAGTGATAAAAATGTTGCCTTAACTATGACCTGATATTGGAAATGAAAACTTCCTGGGAATCACACTTTCTTCAGGAATTTAAATGTTGTTGGTCTTAATTTCTTGTTTGCTAAAGGGAGATGTTTGTTTTCAAATACAGAAGTAGAATTACCAAATGATGCATGTATAGGAATGTGTTGTGAATGACCATCGAGCTTCCCTTGAGAAGTGATGTCTGGCCATAAGGAGGTGCCCTTGGAGCATAACTGAAATTCAAGAGAGCTGCAGCTGGGCTATATCAAGACAGCTTTGCCTGTCCCAGTTCTGGGAGATCATTCCTGCACTGATGGTACAGGCCGTGATATGTCCCTTGGCCCCGGGGTAAAATGTTCCCCACAATCTTTTTGGGTGCAAGTTCAAAGGCTGAACTGTGCAAGCACTGAGCCTGCTGGAGCCTGTCTTCTTAGCACCTTTCCTGGGCTGATGGAAATCTTCCAACGTTGCTCTGCAGCTTCTTATGTGGTATTTACTCAGTGGGTTGTCAGCTGAACTTGACCACTGGTGTAACAAGAGAGTCCGTGCCCACATGAGGCATACTGATTAATAAAAGTAACATTTTATTTTTTGCAGCATTAACATTCTTCAGAGGTTGCAATTTTTTGTCACAAAGAAGCTAAAAAGTCACATTTTTTCCTTTTTTTTCCTTAATTTTTGAACTTGATTCCCAGTGAAGAATGAAGGATTAAACTGATATGGAAATTCTTCTTACCAAAACACCAGACAAGGCCTCTCCATTTTCTTTTCCTCTTCATGGTGTGTCATTCAGCTACATAACATTATTTTTTTCTTATCCTGTTGAGTGCTCTGCAGACTCAGGTTTGGAGTATAGAGAATATGTTCAAAGCTTGGGGTTATGTCTCCTGCTCCTTGGGACCCACTCTGGGAGCCTGGCTCATGGAGGATGAGATGCTCCAACTCTCCAGAGGCTGTATGATCCAGAGGTGGGGAAGCAGAGTTCAGGTCCCACTAAATACAGTGCTCCTGGGTTATTTGTCCCCAGGACTATGAGGTGCAGACCTACCCCATGGTCCATCCTGTAGGTGAGTTCAGGGGAGGGAAACCCAAGGGAGAAGTAGTTCACTTCCTTGGGTGAGAGTCCCAGGGAGCTGGTGTAGGAGTGTTTGACCTCAGGCCAAGGTTTACTAGCATGTATGTTGCTGTTGCCTGAAGGTGATTTGGTTTACTGGAATGCAATAAAAATGCTTGAACATAAAAGGTAGGTAAAGTAACATGGTTAATATGTGAATTGTTAACCAGAGTCAGACAAAAAATGTCTGCGGTGGGTGTAGGACTCTCCTGCCAGTGTCTGTAATGGAAATCCAAGTTTCCATTCAATGTGGCTCTGAGTGACACCCAGGATACAGAAGGAAAACAAACAGTAACTATTATCTTCCTTCTGAAGCAGCTCCAAAGTGAATATAAACACTGATTGTTTAGAGACCATCAATTAAGCTAAGAAGTATTTAGAGCAGGTGCAGGAGAGATAACAAATGAAAAGAGGACTTTATAGTCTTGTGTATTTAAAACAGTTTGGTTTTTTGATGTTGTGTTTACGGGGAAGAGTATTGACTTGATAGCTGGAGCCTGGGTCTCCTTTATGAACTGTTTTTAGTTTGATAAACACTCTGAAAACATCAAGAGGAAAGGCCTAAATGATGGGAACTTTAATGCGGGGGATGTTTTATTTATCTCTGCAGTAATATTGAAAGAATGTTTGAACTTACGGGTAGAGGTTTATGGTCTTGTTAACCTCTGGTTTATTAGAGTTATGCAACCTTTCATATTCTGAACTCCCTTGTAGTGTCTAGAAGAATTGCTGAGAACAGGGCTTTCTCCTGTTAGCCACTTTGTATTATGTTCTTCCTAAGAACTTGAAAGCCATTTTAGATAAAGGATAGGAGAAAAGGCAACATTCATTATCTTGACTTTACAGAGGAGAATCTGAAAAATAGAGAAGCAAGGGACAAGAATTTTACAAAAAGGTACAATGTTTCAACAAAAAGAAAATTTAATTGACTTTCCATAAAAGAATTCTGGAGATAAAACAAGAAGCTGAACCCTCATCTCCCAGTAGTAATCAAGGATAAATGTGGATCAATGTAGCTTTTTCATCTCTAATCTTGAAGAAGTCTTTTATGTCCCTTCCTAAAATAGGTAACAGTATGAATTTTATCTTTTTGTTTGTTTTTAACACCTCTTATCTTTTATTCTTTCAAGATTTTTCTGCCAATATTCTGCACTTTCACACTCTCTACAGTTTTTTCACTCATTGAAATTTAATGTACTTTACAATAGGTTTCTCAGCTTCTTTGTTTTCAGGAAATAGCTTTGCTATTCAGGGCTAAAGGTGGTAGTAGGAAATACTTCGGGTGTTGATAAGAAGTGTGACCCTGACTTACTGAATCACGTAAGGAAAGCCTCTTGATCTTCTGGCCAGCTCAACTGTTAAATCAGTAAGCAGGAACACAGACCACTAGATCTTCAAAACAAGCCAGCCATCCCTTGGTAAATGTGTTACCATGTTAAAACCAACTGCTGCCAGCAGAGGTGAAGCAGCCCCACCAGCAGTGAGCTTTGAGCTGCCACGGCACATGGAGAGTGCCTGTGTTCCATGGCTGATACTGTGGGGACTCTGCATGCCTGGGCTGGGGCACGGCAGAGGGCTGGGGGGTACATTTGAGATGGCATGTGGCACAGTGATGCTGAGGCAGGACTGCCTTCCAGCACCTCTTCCCTGTCCCATACAACTCTGTATGATGGCAAGGCTGTACCAGGGAGAGGCCTGGTGGAAATATTTTATGGCACATGCTATCCCATACATCTATATCGTGTGAAAACTGTGTTTGGCAAGGCTGGCCAATCTGCCCAGAGTGACTAGAAGATGACATCCTTGCCCATAGGAGGGTGGAGGTGAGAAAAGGAGGCTGTGATGTTGGTGAGGAAAAGCTTTGGTGGTGGATGGCTTCTGTGAGAACCCTGCGAGATGATTCCCCATGTCCAGCTTCCTCAAAGATGGACTTGCTACTGGCTGGATTCATCAGGGATGGAGGCAGCACCTCTGTACTGACTTAATAAGAAGGGGAAAGTTGTTATTGCACAGAGCATTGTAGCCAGAGAGGAGTGAGAATCTGATAGAAACAGACCTGCAGACACCAAGGTCTGTGAAGAAGGAGGGGGGACTGGCCTCAAGTGCCAGAAGAGAGATTCACCTGTAGGCTGTGGTGCAGACCATGCTGAGGCAGCTGTGCCCCTGCAGCCACGAGGATCTCTGCTGGAGCAGAATCTGCCTGCCACCTGTGGAGGACCCCACAGAAGAGGAGGTGAGTGCCCAAAGGAGACTGTGACCCTGTGGGAACCCATGCTGGAGCATATTCCCGAAGAACTGCCCCTCATGGAAGGGACCCGCACCAGGACAAGCTGTAAAGAACTTCAGTGAGCAGAAAGGACCCATGCTGGGAAAGAGGAGAAAAGAGTTTCAGAGATGTCTGATGAACTGATTGCCATTCCTTATCTGCCCATGTCCCAGGAAGGGAGGAGACAGAATTCCCAAGTGAAGTTAAGCCAGGGTCAGCCTACTAATGCCAAGAAACTTGACAATATTGTGAGGTTTTTTCCTCATCCCTCCATTGACAATCTCCCTGGAAAATCCCAAGAAAACACTGTCGAGTTCCGATTACTGAGGGAGAACTTTCCAATGCTGGGAATGATTAAAAAATAAAAATAAAAATCAACTGGTGGTACCAGCAAGGAAGCAAACTTTCTCACTGGATCCATCGTATGTACTAGTGGGGAGAAAATAAATCCCTTGTAGGGACAATCATGTTACCAGAGAATCCCTGCGCTGATCAAGTGATGACATAAGGATGAGTTCTAGGATAAACAGGAGCTGAAGCCTCATGGACAGATTAAATTACTTAGACATCATCTTATCTCTAACACAATCAGGCCTGCATAAAGACACATGGGAACATGCAGTTCTTTACCATGGTTGAACATATGCCTCTATTAATGTAAAAAAAGCAGAGTTCTATTTCAGTCAAGCATAATAGAGTTTACTGTTAAATTCACAGTTACACTGAATGCATTTATACATTTGGTTTTCGTTTATCTCAAACTGCCATGCCATTTTTAGTCCTCGAATATATATATATAATCTATAGAATTCTTTTAGCCAACCAAGTTATTCTGTGATCTTTATCTATTATATATTTTTTTTAAAATTTTTTTTTTTACATGAAAGCTACTTCAAATTCTTTCTGCTAAATTCTACTTTCCTCATATATGTAACAGAAAAGAAAAATGGGTGAAAAATATAGGTTTGTACTTTCAGGATTTTATAAACAAGAGATGTGAATGCACCAAAATGAGACAGTATATATATGTATACAAAATGTATAGTTGTGGTGCTTTGAGTTTAGTTTTGAAAGTAAATATGGATTTAATTGATGTGGCAGCCAAGGTGTGAGTTACAAATTACTCATATATGCTGATATCATTGTATATTTGGCCACATGAATTTGCAAAATTCAAAATTCTGCTAACTACTGTGAGGATATTATGCACTTTTAAAATGCCAAATTATTTTACCCTATGCAGTCACAATTGAAATTTTCAAACACTAAAACTATTAGGAAAATAAGGATTAAAATTGCCTCAAAATTAGTCTCCAGGTATCATTCAAATATAGGGGTATCTTTAAGGAATTTTCCCCTTAGAAAAGTATTTCTTAAGCTTTTTTTCATGTCTGTCGTATAAATGTTCAGCATTTCTTTTTATTTGTATAGTGATTTTAGTTTTGTATTGCTTTCCTAAAGTACTTTTCTAAGGCTTGAGGATGTTGTAATACCTTAAAAATAATAATAATACCTTTGTAACTTCTGTAATCTATTAAAATGCTGACATTCATTCTTTTTAACCTCTCTTCTCTTTCTCTTTTTTAACCAGCAGCAGTTAAAAATAACTGTTTAATTGTAACACCCTCAGCAAATCCCCTCCCAGCTATGACATGGTTTGGTTTTGAAAAGCCATATAAGGACTTTTCATTACCATTTCATTCCCACAACTCGTATTTATAGAAAAAAAAACCCACTTTTTTTTTTTTTTTTT
>VWZN01009447.1:58679-73116 GCA_013396955.1 Regulus satrapa | reverse complement strand
TTTTTTTTTTTTTTTCTTGTGATGTAGAGTTACAGTCCGTGGTGGAGCTTGCAGGATGGAGCTTGCAGGAGCCTTGAGAAGTTTGGGTTTTGCTGCAGTTACCTGCATATGCAGCCTGATTAAAAAATACTGAACTTAAGAGATGATGTTTTTGTCAGGAATCATCCATTGGCTGAAAAATTCCTGGGGCGCATATGGCTTGACACAGATCCGGTGTGGATTTCTTTGGTTTTTCCCTGTTTGGATGCTCAGGTTACACAAGGTGGCTCCTCCATTAGATGGCACTGCGTGTTACCGCCAAGCCTCCAGTCACTCCTCCTGTGTTAAAGGGAAAGTAATTTACATTTAGGAGGTGTGTTTGTTATAAAAACCAGCCTCTCCATGTGGATGTCAGTTCTTTGTTCTTTTTAGACTGAGGAGAAAGGTCTTGCTCTCTCTGTTGTATGTTTTGGTTGGTTGGTTTCTTTTCGGTTTTTTTTTTGTTTTTTTTTTTTTTTTTTTTTTTTTTTTGGGGTTTTTTTTTTTTTTTTTTTTTTTNTGTATGTGGGTTTGGTTTGGGGGTTTTTTTTGGTGTGCTTGGTTTGTTGTTTGTTTGTTTGGGTTTTTTGTTTTTGTTTTTTTTTTTAATCCTCCATTTGAATAGCAATACTGGGAATGAAATCAAAGGATTTTTGCCTTTCTTTGAGTGATTTAATTTTGTTCCCTGTGATTAGAGAAAACAAACATTTTGACTAAATTTTTTTCTTTACTGATGACCATGTTGCAGAACACCTCTTTTACTCCCTTAAATTTGGAAGCACCAAAAATTATAAATCTGGTTGCTTCTCACAAAACTGCAAAAGAAGTGTGGATAAAAACCTGATTTCTTAGTGACTGAGAAGAAATCAAGTTATTACATTGCCACAGCTGCTATTTGATCCATTTGTGTTGTTGGAAAACTGAGATTGAGGGAAATTCTTTCTTCAGCTTGGACAGAAATTCACCCCTGATGAAGGGGTCTGCAGGAGGCCAGGACAGGTCTCTGCTAATGGGGAACCTGAACATGATTTTGACCTGGCAAACCGGTGCTGCTTTCCTTATTCCCAGGTGCAGTTTGGGCACTAGGATGAGCCAGGGATAATCCTTGCAAAAGAGTGTGCCTGTGGCCACCTGTTTCAGACAGCATGAGGACTTAGCAATGTGAATGTGAGATATTCCACACCTGTTTGCCTCAGTGCCAGCTCAGGCTCATTTAATTGACTCATATAATTGTATGCACTGTATCCCAACAAAATGCTAAGCAAACAGTGGAGCTTACTCATTCTGGATTTTTCAACCCTAGCAAGGCAATGAACAGCATTGAAAAGTAGCATACCTGGGGAATATTTTATTACACAGGTCTTTGGAAGTACCACTGCCCTTGGCTGCATCTACAATTATTGTTGTAAGGGGCTGTAAAAACAACCTTATTCAGGAAAAAGAACAGCAAACGGGACTGGGGTTCAATATTGTATTTAACTGGGAAGATAATTTTACTCTGCAGGCTGGACTGGGGTGAGAGAAACATGGATTGTTACCTGGCTGCATTATTGACTCTCAGGGTGACTTTGAACCAAATACTTCAGCTTTCAGGAGTGAGTAATGAGTTTTCCTGCTAGCTGGACACACTTCACGGGGTTATAATTTTGTCCCTAAAATGGTGGTCCTCTGTACACCTGAGGCTGTAATTTCCTCAGGTTTGAATCTATAACATGGGAGAGCTAATACAGGCACTTTCCTCATCCTTTTCTTACTGGTCTAATGTACTGTAAATTTTTTGTAACCAGAACTGCTGCCTATTATGTGTGGGAGGTAGTGATCTGAAACATTACTTCCCAATACCAATTTTGGGTGAAAGAATATACTTAGGAACCTTAAAATAGTATTCAAGTTATTCATATGAACTACAGAATTTATTTTTATGACCAATGTATATAATTCAGCATACAAATTAAAAAAAAAAAAGAAGAGATCTATAAAACAGACTTCCTAGATGAATAGAAAACACAAATGCATACTTTAATAATATGGTTTGTACAACAATAAACTGTTAACAGCTCAGTTTTTGTACAGCTTTGGAAAGGAATTTAAGCAGATGTGGTAAGCTATAGGTTGAAAGTAAAAAACCTTGTACAAGTACAGATTCATTACTGTTTAATTTCAACTGAATTTCCAAAGCTTGAGTTAAGACTCAACTTATGTTTTCATTACAAGCAATTTTTCAAGATCTTATTTAATAACTGCAGTCTATAGGTTGGTAAGATATATGCAGATATGATTTGGAGTTTATAAATCTACTTTAAATGAGAAACTTCTAGACAGTAAAATCATCTATAAACCAATTACTGTAATTAGACCACACAAGTATTATGAATTTTGTGGGTTTTTTTCAGTGGTAAAAGATTTTTTAAAAATAATTTGGACTAAAGTGAAGTGTGGCTGTGCCCTTTGCTACCTGCTGTGATTGTCAAATATCATGCATGTGTGGGAGCCCTGCATGGCACCAAGAAGGTAGGGGTGGAGTGAGATTATCAATAGCTTGGAAATGCTGGTTACTTTCAGCACTCAAAGCCTATGCTGATGAAGCTTCCAATTAACTTGTCTATATATATATATATAATTTTTTTTTTTTTTACCTAAGTGTAATGCTTGTAATTTTTACAGGTATATGAAACCATAATCCCTCATATTATTGGCTTGCTTAGGTGGAAAGGTAAGTCAGCCAGACAATTGGTCAATTCTTTTGAAGCTTTTGGTGATAAAGTTGTATTTCCCATATGGGTCTGGGTTCAATGCCAGTTGGCCTAATCAAACCGATCTTGATAAATATGTTTTCTCAGACTTTAATGCTTGGAACCTGATATGTCATTCCTTGTCTAGTCTGTCTTAAACTTGTTGAAAAAAACCGTGCACAAAATAAAAACTATACATTTTTGAGAAGAGTAGTTTCCTAATGACAACAGTAACAACAACGAAAGGAATTCTGTAGTATTTTTCCCTAAAATATTTCTCTGAAATCTGAGATATTCTGATGTTGGATTTAATCTCCAAGGTAGTAGTTATTTTTTTAATCACATTTAATGGAGAACCCAATCTTGCTACAGCAACATCATGGTTTTCTTAAGTTAATTTAACATAGATTTGCTGGCCTCATCATTGCTCTGAATGTCCTTCCTATAAGCCTTCACAAGGAATAGGAACTCCCATTCACAGCAGAAAACAAAATTAGGAAATACAAAAAGCAGTGAAAGAAATGGGTGTTATGTCCATGCAATATATGACAGTGTGTAAGAAGCAGCCTGGCACAATTTAATGAGCTTTTGTCTGGATTTGCCTTCCTTTTCTTGAGCTGTGGTAGGGATGAAATTCAGCACAGTATAAAACCAACACAACTCTTTCCAATATGCTTTACTTTCTGTAGCTTTTCTCATCCCAGCTTAATCTGAAGTGCTCTGTACAATTCAGAGGCAGATTCTAGTGGCTGCTAAAATCTGTAGAAAACAGTACTAGAGAGCTGTTATTTGCTTAAAAGAATTGAGAAAATTAATAACAGAAGCAAAGAAAAATATACAGATTTACACAAGGAAGAAGGAAGGAAAAAATTAATCAGACAAGTCCTGAAACCACACCTTCACGTCGAGTCCTTGAAGATTACACATGGATTCAGAAGGAGTCTGATTTTGTACATTAATTGAAAGAAGAGTGGAGTCTGATTAAAAACTGATGGAAAAGACCATGAAGAACATGCTAGCTGATACAGTGGTGAAAAGGAGTGACAGGCACAAAAATGTTCAGGGCATACCTGCCAGAAGGATGTAAAGGGAGCAGGTTCTGCAAGGTCATCCACAGTAGGTCTTTGGAGAAATATTTAGAAACAGATGGACATTCAACAGATGTTTAGGACTAAAGACAACACCAGGAGGGTCTAGCAGGTAATAGCACTAAGATACTCTGCCTGCTAGCCAGTTTTATTAGGTCTCCTGACAACACAAGAAATACATCAAAAAATTGAAATTTACAGAAAATAATTTTCCTTGAATGGATACATGTGTAGCACTGGCATTGCTAACTGAAATTAAAAGCAATTCAGCTGTACATTTCTACGTATAAAAAGAAGCAAGGGGTAGGTTTTACAAACTTATCACATATAAACAGACAATATTGGAAATTTTCCCTGAAATAATTTAGATTATGGTATTTATTGTTCAGTTACTTAGGGAAGAGAGAGATCATTATTTCTCTAGAAAGTAAAATGTCATGACATTGTTGCCATGAAATCAGCCAAGAATGCAGGGAACACACTGAAATTCCCAAGGGGAAGTCCCATGCCCACATCTGATACTTTCTTCAAACTCAAATAAGATCAACACAAGTGTTTTTTTAAAAGGGTGATTTTCACAACCATCTCTGCTAGAAGGAGAGGATTTTTCCTCTAAAACTGTGGGTCAAAAAAGGACCAGTCAGGTGACCTGTGGAGCTCTAAAATCCTTGTTTTCCATTGCACTGGTGTTGGTGTTGTTTGGGTTACCTTGCTGGAGTGCCATGTAAGCTTAAATCGAAGTAACTTGTTGGCTGGGGAAAGGACAGTGGCTTGGGTCTGCTTGCTTGGACTACTGAGATTACCCCAGCATTTGCACCACCTACACTCAATTTAAGTACATTGGAAATTGTGCATCTACTAGAATGATCTGAAGAAAACAATGACAGGATATATGAGTGCTCTGTAGGCTTTTTAAAAATATATATATAAATTCTCAGTATAAGTTCTATTTATAATAAAACACATACCTTGACAGGTCTGAAAATATTATTATTTTAAAAGGCTGTCTAGTCTTAATGTTGGCTTGGGCCATCATTTTCTTTTTATTATTGCAAGGATATTTCTCTGTCTTTCTTTCTTAAACTAGCTTAATTGAGATTCCAAATAGCACCCTTGAGATGACCATAGGGGCTGAAGGCAGCTGCATATTAGAGTCAAAATCATCCTGTTATCAAAAATAAATCATGGTCTTTCTCATTTACAGGGTCTCTTTAAGTGTATTCTCCTGGGGTTTTTTTATGACTTTTCTTCTGTGTGAAGCTTGACAACTGATAATGAAAATCATTTATAGTTCATATTGCCTGGACAATGAGGGGGAGACAAACCAGACTTCATTTTAGGAATTCAGCATTTGGGAAACCACCATGATCAACTGCACACTGCACAAAAGGAAAATTTTAAGGACCTTTTATTGATGGTTATGTGGGACATTCAAAAAGTGGTGTCTGCTCCATACAGGTTTTGTATAAAATTACTTAGGATCACTAAAATACTGACACATTCATAAAATGTCAGATGTCACTGGGAAGCTGAGACTTGTTTCTCAAAGCAGGAGGAACTGGTCTTGCAGAAATATTCTCTTTCAATAATTCCTCTTATTTAAGAGAAAATGTTGTATTTAAGGGGCAGTGTTGTAGTGTGAAACAAGAAAATTACTCATGGAGATAATTTATTGCTGAAAGGGGAGGTTTTTTCCAGCTCTAACTATCCATTGAAAATAGTATTATGAGACTCATTTCTATTACACCAGACAATGCTTAGTTTTGGAAATGAAAATAAAAATGGACCAACATTAAGAGCAGCGTGATAAATGAGGAAAATTATTCTTTATCTTTACGAAGACTGTGAAAAACAGTTATGGATTATTAGGTCAAATATTGCCATTCTTTGTACAGTACAAAAGAAGTGAAAGCCACTCAAGGGGACAGAATTGCAGATAGGAGGAGAGGCCCTTGTGGTCAGTGTGTCCCTGTTGATGGTGCTGCCCAGGAGCTGTCCTGCCCTTGCCAGGCAGCTTCCCAGTGGAGCTGTGCTCCTGAGGGTCTCTGCCATTTCAGTACGAGTGGAAATCCACACTGCACACCCACCAGCCTCATGTGTAAAGCAGCCCTGAGACCCAGCAGAGAAGAGGACAGGACAAGCACTGCTGTGTGAAGGATATTTGCACTCTGGATGACACCAGGTTTGGGGAGTTGGAATTGGTTTCCTCACACAGGCTTTTGATTTCTGTGCTTCCTCCTGCTCCTTCATGTGGCTGCTGTCTTCCTCCTCTCTGTTCACTGGATCAGGATGAAAAAGAATGGGTTTCTGCTTTATTTCTCCTCCCACGCCTCCACATTAGATGTGGGACTTCTTATTAGCGTCACTTAATCCAACCCTGAGGTTTTTTCCAAGGCATGGAGAAAATGTCTCCCTCACTGAGATGCTCTTTTGCAGAGATGTGGGGAGCCCTCTGTGAGACACCACTCTTTGGAAGATATGGCCTCTGACATGACAGTCCTCAAAGGTTTGATTATTCCTGCTTTAATCAGGAACTTGGCCCAGATGGCCTTTGTGCCTAAATCCATCTATGGTATGCAGTTCCTTGATGGCAGCTGAGAGGGGTAAAATACCCACCACAAAACAACAAGATACAGATAAATGAAAAGTAAGGACTTAGAATTTGCAGCTGCTAAATATTAGGATGATGAGGCAGGATTACTGTTACTGTACTTTCCTGGGGAATGGAAACACGGCAGTCCTGGGTGAAGCCTGAGCTGGGAAGCATTCTCAGCATGTCACACAGTACTCCTGAGACATTGATGACCTAGTTATTCTCACAGCTTCAGCCACACAACATTGCTTAATTAAATAATGCAAGCATATGCATGTTTTATCTGCACACCATTTGAGGAGCCTTTTCAAAGGAGCTGGCACTTGAGGTGGGAATTTTGTCAGTGTGAATTCTGAACATGAACTGGGAAAAAGTTATATTTTTGAAACATCTGTAATCATTTGTGTGCCATATAAGTTAATTGGCTGTGTATGGATTTTAAGCAGTTCACTCCTCTTCTGTTGTGCTCTGACAGTGTATGCTTTGCATTCTTGAAACCTTTGTAGTTTTCCTAGAGTTTCTAGAAAAAAAAACCCCTGAAATCCAACTAAATTATGTTGAAAAATCAATAACATAGCTATTATCTGTCTGCTTTCTATTATTTTTTACTATATATCTGGTGAAAAGAGAAAAAAGGTATCAATAGGGGTTAAGACCTAACAGTATGACTTCTAGGTAATGTTATAAAAATACATCAGGAAATAAGGGAAAAAGCATCTTGTATTTCCCTACATGGAAAACAAACCTGTGGATAGAAGTATAGAGTCCAGTCAGAGAAGCAGAGCATCTATTCTTACTAGAAAATACAGATTGGCTGCAGGGCTTGAGGTTAAATTGAGCAAAATTAAAGACCATGTGTTTCTAAATCAAGAGTGTGCACAGGAGAGGTTTTCCAAGCTGGAATTATTCTGCAAATAATTTGCATCAAAATTTTAAGATTTTGGTTAATAAGAATGATATTTGTGTAGAAAAAAGACTTTTTTTTTTTTTTTTTCATTCTGGTGATTTATGGTCACTAGTAATAAATAGTTATCCTGGAGGTAAAATACTTTATTATTCCTCATGTCTGTCCCCTTCTCCTGCTGTTTTTTGTTTGTGTTTTTGGTTGTTTGTTTTGATTGCTTGGTTGGTTGGTTTGGTGGGTTTTGTTTTCTTTTGTTTTGTTTTGTTTTGTTTTTTCTGCCTATAATCTGATGCTGGCTGCAGTAAAAGATGATGTCTTCAGCTGTGCCAAGTGAGTTCTTCTAGATCCTTCTTTTCCTGGAACAGCAAAATAGCTGATTCCTCCTTCTGAAATGTAAACTTCACAGCTTTCCTTGTCTCAAGTATATCTGCAGTCATTTTAAATAAAATATGTGTCCTACCTTGGTGCAATGTGCTCTCCTTCCTGGACCTCTTCTTCTGTGCTTTAATTGGCAGTAATCTGAAACTGAACAGTCACTTAGGCATAGTAGGAGTATGGGATTGTATGCAAGTGGGCTTATACAGGGTCTGGGAACTTGATTATATTCAACTGTAAGATACTGAGAGTAAAAATAACTGTGACAATTAAGTGCTTCATAAAAAAGTCAAGAAACAAAGCCTTTCATTGTAGACTTCCCTGTACCTATAAAAGTAGATTCACAACACTAATAAACTGCTTCCTGCTTGGTGTCTCATGTGCAACATGTAGTTATGAACGTTTTGCACCATTTTTCTTGCCTCTGGCAAGCTCTTGAGCAGGCTGAGGGTGCTGAGGAAATGAAAAGCCAAAGAGCAGAGGTGCTTGCTCATCCTCAGCTGGGGCTCAGGCATGGAGCCTGCAAGGGGCTGGGGGTTCTGTGCTGCTGCTTGTATGACTAAGATGGAGTTTTTTGGTTGATTGATTTGGGTTTTTTTGTTTTGTTTGTTTTTTCTTTTTTGTTAGTGTTTTTAGGGGAGGTTGTTTGTTGGTATGTTTTTATTTTGTTTTGTAGTTTTTCTGAGTGTTCAACGTCACTTAGCTTCACAGGTGTCTAAGCAAATGACAAGCTGATTCAGTAGCTGCTCACTGCATTAATCTGATTTCATACAGAACACAAATTGATGAAGAGACCAACACAGGCCATGTCAAAAGTCAGTTCAAATTCAGTGAAGAGCTGTTGAATCAGTTTGTCATTCCCTTAGACACTCAGACCTGACTCTGAGAATCAGAATGTATTTATAAAAAAAAAATAAATGTATGAGCTTTCTTGAATATTTTTAGTTATTTTATAGTTTTGGGTTTTTTTCTTATGAAGTACATAAGAATGATGACTAACTGAAATATTAATATGCTGTAAGTCCCATCTGCTGGTGAATAACTGAAATTATGTGCAGCTGAGCCAGGTCCTTGTGCTGCTGGGGATTGATCAGGAATATTGTATCTGCCACAAAGTGTTTGTTTTCTCTGTAGTAGCTGGTGGCTGCTGTCTCATAATAGGGCACAATCAACCATCCAAAACATTTCAAACTATCAGCAGGAATTAGTGATTAGCCTCTACATGAGCCTAGCAATAAGTCTGCTCTGTTCCTCTTTGGCTTTGTGACAGATAGTGACAGAGAGACTCCCAATGTAATTGTTATGATGAGTGTGTGCCCTGCCTTCTCTTTCTGCTGTTTGCTCATCAAAGAGAAGAGATTGGTTAGATGCTGCTGCTTCCAGGATCTTACTGTTTGTCTTTCTTCTCTTAGAACTTAAACTTTCACACTCTGTTTCAGTTGTTAGCTTTGCTCAGACTATATTCTGTGGTCTGCTGCTCCCTGTGCCCTGTGTCTGAGCTGCTGCTCCTTGGTCCTGCTTGTGTGCGAGCATCCTCCGCTCCTGGACCTTCATTGATTCCCTTGGTGCTCTGTGCAGGACCTGCCTGCCCTGGGCTCCGAGGGCTGGGCCAGGAGGACTCTGCTCCTTCTGTCTCTGTGTCCACAGCTGGAAATTGGGAAGGGCAAAGGGAATTCCTGCCTTTGGAAGCACCCCAAGAGCTGTGGAGGAAACTCATGGTGGGGCTTTCAAAGGTCTGGCTGAGCATTGCTTCAGAGCCTCCCCGTGTTTTTCTTTCTGCCACTGGGATTTCCTGGGTTTTAAGGTCCTCTTTTCTTGGGTGCAAGGAGCAAGGGAGCTGCTTGTACCTGAAATGATGTAGTTGCTATTGTTAACTCAAGTAGAATGGTCAGAACATGTATATTGCTAGCATTTTCTTTAAGTATGGGCTCTCACAAATGCATAATCCTATGGACACTTCAGGTCAAAGGAAGAAGTTTCTGAAAACTAAAAAGAGGCTACTTAGTAAGTACTTTCTGAATTTTAAATGAAATTAATTAATTGTCTATTTTAAAAATTATTCTTTCAAAAATTACATGACACTGAGATAAGCAAGAATAATTTTTTTTTTTTTTAAGATTGGAGAGAATTTTATAGATTGAACTAGTTACAGAGATTAGATACATTGCTAGAAAACATATCTTTTGCTTCAGAGGTCAGAAATAAATGCATGGTGTTTTGTACTATGTATCATAGACAAAAGGAAGGAGTAAATGATAACAGATTAAAAAGAAATTTATTTTCATTTTCAAGCTCTTTAGCAACTATTGTAGAGAATTTCAGTACATACAATTCTATTAGTGATTCAGTGTAAATAACACTTTCATTTGTTACAAAGATATCTAAATCAACAGAAAGTCAGAAATACGTTTTCATTCTGTGGCATAGAATGAAAATACAATTCTAATATTTTATTAGGAAGCCTTTAGATCAGCATTTTGTGCAGATTCTGGTAGTTTTTTTCAGATGTCTGGATTATTGTGCTAAAGGTATTCTGTAGTGTCAAATTGTGGAAAATGACAATTCAAGACCAAAAGTCAAACACCCTCTTCTAGGAAATTGAATTTCCAGAGCCAGAAACTGTGAGCCACATTTTCATTGGAACAGGTGTTGGCACTCAGATTCCTTAGAAAACCTTCCATGTGCAATCCATCACAGAGAGGTCAAAGTGGCTTTAGTTTGTGAGACTCTTAGAGGGATTTGCAACCTGCTCAGGAAAGGTTTTAACTACTTCTTTGAAATACAGATCTTTATTACAAAGAATGTGTGTTATGTGTGTAATGTGGTTCTGTGCAACAGCTCAATTCTCAAAGGTGTGTTTTCATGGTCTACACTATCCAAGCACACCTTTTCCCTTGTAGTCTCAATCTCTGCAGTTAAGATTTACTCTCCTTAACTCAAAAACCCCAAATGAATCCCAAGCCTTATGTCAGGCTTTTACTTCTCTTGGAACAAATGTGTATTTTTCTCAATTTAAATGATTACTGAAATACAAAATAACAGATGCTTTCTATAGTATATCTCTTTAGCACTATGAAAAAACATTACCAAAAGACAGATAACGTGGGGATAGTGCCTCACAATAGTGCAGTATAATTTATGGAATTAATTTGATGCCTGCAATGATCTGCCCTTTTCAGAAGTGGTAAATGTTTGGAGACAGAAATGAAAACTCAAGTCATTGAGTCTCATGTCCATGTCTGTACTTACGCTGGTGTTATATTTATCTAAGGATTTTGTAGTTCCAAGCCTATTTATGTTTAGTGCCCTTGTAAGAGAGATGAACCTTTTAAAAGCATATGGAGGTTTTTGAATTACTACAGCGGAGTCAGAACTATGATTCTTGGTCTTGCAAAGGTAACTGTTGGAAGACAATAATTTATAATGAATTTTTTCACAGATAAAATCTGTTCTGCTTAAAATGCACAAACACACATACACACACGTGTGTGCTGATTTTGTTGATTATAAGTATTTGTATGTTTAATGTGGAAATCCTGTTGACTTATTAAATCACTTAAATACTTTATGGATATAAGGCAGATGTGGATTTTTAGCTGCATCTTATAATCATAATGCATTTTAATATTCTGATTGAATATTCTTGAAAATTAAATGTAGGGTTCACTGCCTTTTCATTATGATTTTGATGTTTGAGTGGGGAAGGTTTCTGCCTTCCTGCACCTTTTTCTATTTTGGTTGCAGATACTGATCCAAATTATAGACATAAGTTCTAAAGAGTTATTTGTTTATTTTCTGAAGTTTTAGTTAACATTTCTGAGTGAACAAAAATATAGTAGAATTGAAGAGTTTGAAAATTTTGCCTCCTCTATTTTGAATGTTTGGAGGAAACAGCAATTTAATTGATGCCTTCAGGAATTCATGGGGAACCTCATCAAACTGGGTGAATACATGGAATTTTTCTTTAGCTCACACTTAAAAATCCCATGTCTTTTATCAGTAATTAAACACACACATTAGGAGAAGAATGTCACAATATTTTGTTTCGTTGAGAATTTTGGCATGAGAATAAAGTGTACATTCATGGAAGCTGGATTTGTTACTGACCACAATAGCTGCAAAGGAACAATTGCACTTTATTAGTTCAATAATTTTGCTAAGAAGCAAATATTCATTGTAGCTCTGTGGATGAATGACATACAGCAGATTCAACTGCTTCAGGGGAGCATCAGTATTCCCATTCCAGGAACAAGAACTTCACTCTCTTTCTGGGTGCTCTGTTCTAGAAAAGGCCACTGGCATGGGGTAGAGCAGTGCTGGGAAAAGGCTCTGCATAGGCTTTGTGCAAGAGCTGCCTTTTTAGTGTGATGTGCAAGGGAAAAGTGTGGAAATAGCCTGGTTTAGCTTTTATTCTGTAAGCATCCTACCTGTTTTTTGCTAGAGTTAAGTTGCATAAATATCATAAATGAATGTAAGTAACAGGGTACAAATCTGTGTCCTGGATCTTGGTTAACCCCATGTGTCATCCACATTCAGATTTGGCAGGATAAGGAGTAAAGGTTTAAACTAACAGTGAGTAGATTCAGCATAGATAGAAGGAAGATGATTCTCACAATGAGGGTGGTGATGGTGGAACAGATTGCCCAGAGAGGTGATGGATGCCTCATCCCTGGAAATATTCAAGGTCCTGCTGGATGGGGCTCTGAGCAACCTGAAGATGTCTCTGCTCATTTCAGGGAGGCTGGACTAGGTGGCTGGAACACTTCTGTGATTATGACAGTACATGTGAAATTAATTTAATTTATTTATAGACATGTGCAACTTTAGTGGTTGGTTTCAGCTAGTCTTGCACTGGCCTTTTATAGCCAGAGGATAGAGATATATTTCTGAAAGGATGCTGAATCTAGTTACAGGCATAGTGCTTGAGCAGGAATGGCTTACTTGAGGATGGCTGGGTTTGCTCACAGCTCCTGAACTGCCTATTCTTCTGCATGTTCAGACAGATTAGCATTTTGAGGAGTAAGAAGAACAAAGTGAGATGGGAGAGAGGGGAAGGAGTGCTTTGCTTAAGGAAAAAGTATATTTGAGGCTTTTTAGAGCAAAGGGGCTGCAGGAGACGCACCATCCATTTTCTACATTATATTCCTGAGATACCTGCACTATGAAACTTTTGGTGAAACTTTTAACTTCCATAAGCAATATAAATATAGAAAATAGATTTCTAAATAGATTTTTATTTTAAAGTTTTGGGGTTTTGTAGTCTGAACCTGGTGAATGTTGAAATAGTTTGACTTTCTCATGCTTCCAGCATTGTGTTGCCTTGTATTCAGGGTGAAGCCCAAAGTTAGCTTTTTCTGAAAAGGACTCTGCCAGTTAAAATCTTCTTGCAGGAAAGGGTGGTATTCTGTCATGTGAACATCATATACAATCATTTTAGTTCTGGAATGATCGGGCTGGTACAGACTCCTTTCTTCTCTGTGCTTCAGTGTAGTGGAAATTTATATTGCTGATCATCAGATACAGATTAATATCAACAAATTAGTATCAGAGATGTGAATTATGTAATCAAACTCATCATTTAGTAACTTAAAAGCACATGAAGAAATAATAATAAATTCAAGGTGGCTTAGTCCTCACTCATTTTAGGGGGGATTTTTTTTTGTTGTTGGTTTTGTTTTTGGATTTTTTTTTAAGCGTTTGTACGCTTCAGCTTACAATGAGGGGCCTCCTGCACTATTATTATGGTATTTCGCCCTCAGTAAATGACAGGCGTTATTGGTACACGGAGATACATTACACATTCTCTCACTGCAAAGCCTTCATTGCATGCCATTAGATAACAGCATGTGTTCCGTAGCTGCGGTCTCTTAGCAACTAACTCTGTCTCTTTCTTTTGAATTCCCTTTTGTGACCCAGAGTCAGGTCTTCAGACATAAAACTCAGCCTGCTTTTCTCTTTCCAAGACAGTGAAAACCGGAATGTTTTGGGGTGCCTATGTAAATCCAGATAGTGAAAGAATTTATTTCTCAATCTATTGCAAATATGGAAAGTAGAAATAATTTTGTATTTAATAATTTAATTATAAGTATACTACTAAAATTCTGCTGCTTTATGGTATAGTTGGTAGTGACATGCCAAAATACTTTAATATTAAATGCTATTTTAAGAAAACACATAATTACAATCTGCAGATTTGGCAATATTGCATTTATGTAAAAAATGTGTACCCTTCTCACTGATGTAGATATTAAAGTATGTACTTTGGAGGGTGGTGGTTTGTTGGTTTGGGTTTTTTCCTGTTATATCTGAAATGTTACATCCTGAAATGAGGATGGACAAAGAAGACCATTCCTTCTAGGCAAGATATTAGGGGCTACGCTTTCAAAACAGAAGTTTACATTCAGATCTTTCTGTGTACGCTCCCAAAAGTCCCATTTAATGGGTTTTGTTGGGTTTTTTTTGAGATGCTACTTGCCTTTAAGTGGAAACGTGTACTGAAAAACCCTTTGTTACTTAAAGAAAACCCTGGGTTAAATAATTATTTTCATAAACTAAATATTCTATTTATTCAAATAAGGAATGTAAGAGTTACTCTGGTGAGGTGTTGGTGAATTGCTGTAAGGAACGATGGTCCTTCTAAACTCCAGATATATTTTTATGTCTAGACAGATCTGTGAAAATCTAATTATAACCGAATATGTCAAAATACACTGAAGAGATTTTTGCT
>VWZN01009447.1:34276-58618 GCA_013396955.1 Regulus satrapa | reverse complement strand
TTTTTTTTTTTAAACCAAGGCATGTATAATGTTTTAAAATCTTTCTGAAGTGATAATTCTGGTCAATTCTTCTATGTTAAGCTGATTAACTGTTTCTGACCTTTCAAAGTATGTCATATATAATCCTAGAAGACCACCGGAGTTGAAACTATTCTGTTAGTTTTGACATTCCCATCAGGCTTTCTGTCTGTTTCACAAGCAATCCTAACTCATTTGTTTTTAGTTAATTTGACAGGTCATTGTTAACATCATTACTAATAGCAAACTGCTACAAGTTACACGTTTTGACAAGAGGAGCCTTTAAAACATGGTGATACCCATTAATTAGAAGAGAAGGAGAGTGCTAATATCTTTTGCCCAATAACTGGATATTATCTTAATATTTTGGGATTAGAAGAGAGAAAAGAGTATGTTTACTCCAGGAAAAAAAAATTTTTTTATATATATATTTCTGTCTGAAACTGAGTGGAAACAATCATGACACTTTAGTGCACATCATATTTGGAAAATTTCTGGTAGCTTTCTGGTTTCTGGTAGCTATTTGTCAAATAGATTTTGAGTGAAATATCACTCTTTTATGTGGAGCTGCTGCTAGGTTATCTAGCTTGTTTTGATTTTTTTTTTTTTTTAATGTGTGTAACTAATTCTATCATTAAATGTGAAATAAGAGCTAGTCTGCTGAGCTCTTTCCCTTCCCCAGAGGTAAAAAGTTGAGAAGATGTAGATCCTTACCCAGTGAATGCAATGTAACTCAAATGGGAGCCTTCAAGGAGAGGGATCCAAGACCATTCCTGAAGTCTGTTACGCATGGTTGAAGGAGCCATGTGAGTGAATAAGTGGTTTTTTGCTGACAGAGGCTGAAATTCATAGAGTTGTGCTGGTTTTGGCTGGAGTAGAGTTAGCATTCTTCAGAGACTGGTGCAGGGCTTGTTCTGCATTTGTGCTGGACACACGGTTGATAATATAGAAATGCTTTTGTTATTGCTGAGCGGGGCTTGCACAGAGCCAAGGCCTTTTCTGCCTTTCCTACTGCCATGCTGTAGAGGGTGTTGGGGGCACAAGGGAGACTGGGAAGACAGACAGATGGAACAGGTGACCCCAACTGACCACAGGGATGTTCCAGACCATCTAACATCATGCTCAGTACATAAACTGGGGGGAAGAAGGAAGGGGGAAACATTTGGAGTGATGGTGTTTGTCTTCCCAAGTCACTGTTAGACATGGTAGGGCCCTGCTCTCCTGGAGATGGCTGAACACCTGCTTGCCCATGGGAACTACTGAATTAATTCCTTGTTTTACTTTGCTTGTTTGTGTGACTTCTTCTTTCCCTGTTAAGCTGTCTTTATCTCAAACCATGAGTTTTTTGTCTTTTACCCTTCAAATTCTCTCCCTGATCCTGCTGGTGGGGGAGTGAGTGAGCAGCTCCATGGAGCTTGGCTGTTGGCTGGGGCTAAACCATGGCAACAGTAAAGAGAGATAAGAGGGTGGTATTATGTGTGGGTTAAGTGGGATCAAATTTCAAGGAGGAAGAGGAAGTACAGCACAGAAGTTTTGGAGAAAAGCTTGTACAGAGGTTTCTTTCTATTTTCACTCACCAACAAAGCATGCGAAACTAGACTGGTCTGAAGCCTTAAAATCCAATATGCAATAAGTGAAAAGGGTCAGATTGTGCTTTGAGTTTCCCATTTTGATGTAAAATTTACAAATTATACATGAAAAACAGTTGGGATTTAAAACAAAATGGATCAAACCTTCAAGCAGAACAAACTCAGGTATGTACTATACTTGAAACCAGTATCTGTGGGAGTCAATCAAAGAGTCTTTCTGCAAGGCACCAAATCAAATGTTCGTCGATTCCTGATTAAACAAAAGCAGTAGAATAAGTTCTGAATGACTGTATCCCCTTCCTGTCTTAGTTATGATCAGACCCCAGAGCTGTACTTTAAGGTCTGAGTTGTGCTTCTCAGCCCTTGGTGATGTGGGCTGGGTGAGTGCAGAGCATCTCCCTCTATGCCTGCATGCCCTGCTTGCTTTCTTCTGGGAACCTCTATGTGTGTGGGGACAGGAATTGATGTCTGTAATCTGAAGTGTTACAAACAAAACCAAATGGCACTGCTCTGTTTATTGGAAGTGATTCCCACCAATGGGATGGCTCCTGAGCCTGATCCACTTTGCCTGTAGGAATTTGATGGAAATGAGAATCCTGACACAAATTGAAAGATGGAACTGGTGTGGAAAGAATCTAAGATGGGAATTTGGGGCCTCAAATATTTACCTGCAGGTTATACTGGCCTTACTTTGTCTCTGTCCTGAGAAGAGAAGGAACAAGTATCTGAGGTTGCAGTTTTGTTTGAAAGGCTTGGTAAAAAAAATGTTTGTGGAAAATGCTTTCAGACAGTAAGGAAAAAAATAAGAAGCTGATGGCTTCAAAACTGCATGCTTGCATTCCTTGAATGGCAAGAAAGTTATCCAAAAATAATTCCTGGGATAGATAATAATAGTGGTTTACTCTGTGTTAGGCCATATTTTTTTCTGATGTAAGCAAGAGAGAATTCTAACTTATCCTATTGTCCTCGCCAAGGCTGTTTTTGTTCCAGATTTCTTTCTAGTCTCTTGTTTTGATATCTCCTTTTGTCTTATGTTTAATTTCATAATTTTCAAGAAAACTCATGTTAAATTACACATCGTGATAATATCACCCATTATACCTATGTAAGTATATACACAGTATAATGTTATCCTGTAATACTATATTTCTTTTTAAAAGAAGAAAATTAACAAATCAGGGTAATGATAGAGAAACTTAGAAGGAGGACAAACTTGAATGGTAGCCTGGGACTAAAGAGTGTGCTGTAGTTTGGCATTTAAAGTAAAGAATGACTCTGAAGTAGCGTTCTTTAGGCAGTAAAGAAAATGCCAGTGCAGCAATTTCTCTAATCACATGGATTGACATTTACTTTGAGATTGAGCCTGCTTTTTAGTTAATTAGCATGGTGGAGTCACATTGCACTCAGGCCCATATCTCAGCAGGCCCCTATTGCAAGATTTACATTTCAGAGGGAAGAAGCAGTCTGATAATGAAACGATGCTTTGCAGAGATATGCGCAAGATTGTGTAAATATGATTTATCTAGAGCTGTAGCACGTGGGTCCTGTTACTCAGATAGTGATCTATAATTCACTGATGGCTCTTGTGATTTCACATATATGTTCTTGGTGATTGGTATTAACTTTTGAGATAATTTATTTTTATGTATGCCATAAAAGGCTTATATCAAAGTTAATCTATATCCCCTACATTTACCCTGATAGCATTTTGTGATGATTATCTTTTTCATCAGTCATGGTGGCATTTTCAAAGGAGGAAGATTCCTAGTGAATGCATCCCATTTGGCGCTAAAATTAAGTTAGAGATGCTCAGGAATTGAAATATAGTGTGCAGTACCTACTTGCTTCGTTAGAATGCCAGCATTCTTTCAGCTGGGAGAACTTCTGCTTTTTTTTTTCTCATCTGAAAAAAAGCCAAAGGATGGGAAGAGGAGCTTTGCAGAAAGTTTGCACTGCAGTAGCTGAAGTTTCTGAGCAGGTTCAGGGAGCCATAGGCTTTGTTGGGATTTGTTCCTAGCTTGTTTGACCCATATTGCATTCCTTCAACTTCTCCAGTTACCCATGAGAATGAGGACTCACGGCTTTGTGCTCATCAAAAGGAGGGCAAGGTTTGGACCTTACATTGTTTTTCTCTTTCTACTCTTAATGTTGTTCAGGTGTTTTCAGCCTGGTTCCATCTTTATAGCGCTGTGTGCCTGAGTACGTTCTTGCCATGTTCCCTGTGGTAACTTCAGAACCTCATGGTCTCTTTCAAGCAGGCAGCCCTCGAAGGCGATGCATTTCTATGGATTTTGTCCAGGAGTGCCTTGGGCAGAGTGGGACCTATGTGGCTGCCCCAGCAAGGCCCAACAGGCTGCTGTGGACATTTTCTGCCTGTGAACTGCCAGCAGGGTCTCCGTGGGGATCCCCTCCCTAGCTGGGGTAGCAGCTGCAGGGAGGCAGTGAGGCAGGGGTGATGTGTGCCTCCCTGAGTGAAAGGGCCAAAATGGAATCCCTGAGAAACCATCTGCACTCACTGGCTTTCAAATTGCCAACAAAACACACCACTCTTCCAAGAAAAGCCTTCTTGCTCTTAACCTGAAAATTAGTATATTAATACAAATAATGTTTCTGTTCCTTTACAACACTCTGGAGGGAGAAATAGGAGAATCAAACCCCTTGTTTCTAAGCGCATCACTTTGGAGAATTTCCTGAAAGTGATTAAATTGCTACATTCAAACAGAGAGGGAAAACATGCTGACAGCATGTTGCTTTTATTCTGCTTTTGGCAAGTAAGAAGATTTGAGTATCTGAAGTCCCCATTGCATTTTAGAAATGCAAGATAGGGTCAGGAATTGTAGAAAACAGAAGTCACCATTGTTATTCGTTGACCTAGGATCCTGTTCTGCTGATTTTTGAGCAAGTGGGCAGGCACCAACAAGTTATTGAAAAAGGAAATTTGCAGATGGTTTGAGAACTGTGACCACAGTTAGAGAAAGCAGAAAACTAATTAGGCTTGTCAACATGTAAAAAAATCCCTCCAAAATAAAAAAAAACATATTTAATTGATACCTATATGTGCATTTCTAGTTGAAAAACTATCCTCTGCATGGAATGATTTTTAATGAATTATTTGTAAACATAAAAATATTTGGTTTCTACCTTGTTTAATAAGTAAAATAGATTTCAGCTTTTTCCACACGTCAAATATATAAAAATCTTCAGGTTTTATTATTCACCTCCCACAGGAAAAAATGGATTTGAAAGTGAAAATTGTGAGCTAGGACAACGTAACAGAACTATAGAAATTTATTAAAAAAAATACCCAGACCAGTTTCAAATGTCATAAATTGACTTCACAAATAGTAATAGCAAGAATAACCATAGGTTGGAGATTATCTGTGCTTTTCTTAGTGAGGCAGAGGTCCCAGACATCCTCAGGACATCTGAGTAATTACAGACTGGTTCTCTGGGAAGTTCCTGTTAGTTTATTTTTGAAAGTACTTTTGAGTAGACAAATTAAGTGCTTTTCATTTTTCTTTGAACCCAAAACATATTCCAGTTTGAAATTCTTTCCTTTGAGAAAAAACTCAGTTCAGTAAGTACTTCAGTGTTGGCTCCTCATCTGAAAATGCCAATAGAGCTAAACTGCAATGATGTTTTAGTGGACTAAAGGGCTTGACTCACCAGGGAAGGCTTATGATACCGTAAATTCCACTTAAATCTCAAAGAAAATTGCTTATCCTGCATATTGACTGCAGGTTAATGGAAATTCTTTCCACTTTCCCTTCTTTCTCCTTAAATCTGAGTATTGAACAGCTTTTTCTATTCAGCTCCTTTGCCTACTGGGAGGTTATGAAAGAACTACTGGACTTTTCACTACATTTTTCACATGCTTTTATGGAGGATCAGCTGCACTTATGCATAATTACAAATAGGTTTTCTTATTCTCTCTGTGATTTTTTTTCCTCCTGGAAGAGCAAAGTAACCAAAAAATTAGATCTAAAGGTCTATCCTTGACCAACGANTCTTATTCTCTCTGTGATTTTTTTTTTCCTCCTGGAAGAGCAAAGTAACCAAAAAATTAGATCTAAAGGTCTATCCTTGACCAATGATAAAGGTCTGTAACCTTTTTTTTTCTTGGATGGAATAACAAAATATTCAGCCAGACTGATTTACATTTCCTGTTTCTGATTTTCTAATTTTTTCCAGGCTACAAAAGGGCTGGTATTTCACAGCTGGTGCCGATGACAGTAACTATTGTACCACCTCTCCTTCCTTCAGTACATCTGTTTGATATTTCTCTTTATTTCAGTTTCTGGTTGTGTTTCTTGCCAAGAGCTTATATAGCCAACAGTATTAGTTTCCAGCTATTAAGCATACAATAATATGCAAATATTAATGACATATAAAATTATTCTTGCCTGAGTAATACTGATAATCTCCTATCATTCCAGTGGATGCTTGATATTATTACAGTGGAATGTGCTGCTGACAATATGGTTTATATTTTTATTTTCTGCATATATGTTTATCTTGAGGATTTTGCTTTTTTAATAAACAAAAGAATAGGTGAATATTGGAATAGTAACTGCAAGGTATCAGTTGGATGGATGCTCAGGTGCTTTGATTGCCATATCTCCACTGAAATGATTTCCCACTTCCTCTCATATTTATTCAATAAATGTGACTTTGGACTAAAGCAAGTTGCCTAATGCCACACTGACAGTCTGTGGTAGAGGGAGGAACTGATCACACACACATACCTTTACTCCTGAACCAAGATTTCTCTGGTTTCTTACTGTTATTTTTTTGTGTATATGCTTTTGAAATAGTGCAGCATTATGAATAAGCTCAAATAAGCAAATCTGAAACATGCAGTTAATTGACCTTGGAACTACTTAAAGAAAGCCATTAGTGTGCATATCACAGACTCCTTCCAGCTGCCACTGCAGTTTCTGTTAAGATTTCCCATTGCTTTATTATGACTTGGAGCAGGAGTGACAGTGTATCCCATCCAGTTGCAATAGCATTCCAGTTTAACTGAAGATAGATGTACAGTTTTTAAACAGTGGAAGGAGAAAAGGAAAAACAATTTCAAGTGAAAATTATTTGACAAATGTCCACTGGTGTTTACTTTGCAGTGAAGATGAAAGGCTATTGGCTGAAGAAACTGGTAAACAACATTTAAAGCCTCAGGAAAGAATCAAATGTTTAAAAAATATTTCCATTTTATGTCTGTATTTTCTGCAGAACAAACAAAAAATATTAAAGTGTCAAGGATCTTTCACAGGAAAGAATTCAGCTGAGCACAAGTGCATGAAATTTAGAAGTTTTTAACATCTGTGACAGTTTGTTTTGTGCTTTGAAATAGAAAGCAATACTAAACAAGAAATGTTCAGTTGACTAGTCAACTAGAATTTCAGCTATGATCAGTGCAATCCAGATATCAAAAATTGACAGATATGAAATTTTGCAACCTTGTCAGGTTTTGCCCAAGTCTTGGTTTTATTTTTGATTCCATGAAAATGAATGAAAAACTCTTGTTCCTGTCACTGGGAGATATCTGTGCTCTGCTATGAAGTTCACATCCTAAATTCTGACAAGAATATATGAACAACATTTTCTGTCAGGAAAGGATTCAGGGTAAAATTAAACATATTAATTTTTCTTTGCATCTGCATTATGGAGAACCAAAGATGTCCATCCAAACGATTTGTAGCAGTGGCTGGAAACCAAGATGCTTCTGTTTGGCACAGTTGGTACACTGAAACATAGTTTTGCATTGTTCTGTGGTTTCAGCTGGGAAAGAATCTGGCACCTCAAACTGTCATAAATGTTTGTGTTATTTTCTATAAGATAGTAAACATTGTATAAAAAAAAATTAACATTTAAGCAGCTACACTAGTTTTTGTGTGGCTTTAGTGACCAGCCAGTAAAATATGACATTGCATGGCCAGCCAAACCATTTTGATGCATTGTCAGCTTTAAGCTACTCAGCCCTGCAAGCTTTCTGTGAATTTGCAAGAGCTGAAGTTCAACTTTGCAGTCAACCTGAACGATCTCAGAAATGTTGCTAGCATGAAACTGCTGCCATTCTTTATGCATGCTTTGTTGTGAATATTCTCTCCAAATATTATTTAGAGCCATTTAGTAACTGCAGAAAACATTCCTGGAGAATGATCTAAGGAGAGCAGAGGAGAAGATGCTCTTTAAACTGTGTTTAAACCTTTAAAATTGTGAGCAGTAAGTGGCCATAGATCTTTTACCAGCCTAGGGAACTGCAGTTGGTTTCATTCTGAAAAGGAAGTATTCAGGCTGGGAAAGGTTTCCAGAAGTACAGGATCCAAACTATTGCCAGAAAAATAGCCAAGAGCAGAGTTTTTGGTCACAATAATACAGGAATATAGCTTGAATGCACAAATATTAGTTATCAGTTTAGTATCAGTTTATCAGTGTTGGTTATATTAATCAGAAGAGATCAGCAGGAATGGTTATTAAATATGTTTGGCAAGTGCATGCAGTTACTGAAATATGTTGTTTTCTCTCAGTATTTTTGAAGAAATTTGAGGAACACTTAGTTCAGTGCAAGTGATCATGTGGCTTCCAGTTTTCAAATACAGAGAACACAAACACTAAAATGAGCCTAAATCAAGAACATTTGTGTGGCGGACAAGTATTGCCTCTCATTTGGTTTAATGTGAAATGATGATCTGGTGGCCAACTCAGCTTTTTCATGTTTTAGTAAGCTTGGTGCTTTGGAGCATGGGAAACGTAAGCTGTGACAAACATGGTACTCTGGTTGCTTATGGCAGTTTGAGTGGGATGTATCTTTAATCTGTAGTTATTTAGGATATTTACAAGAATAAAATATTTCCCTTTTATTTTTTTTTTCTAACTCTTTCCCTGGGAGTTTTATGGGGTTGTTTTAATTCTTGCTTTAATAATTTCAGGGTAGTACATACTCTAAATTAGAACAGTTCATGCGACAGAAGACTACCCTGGAAATTTTGGCATTTCAGTAATTTTTTCCTTCTCATTAAGTGTAGTGTCATGTCTTCAGATATATAGCCCTTTTATAAGTGAAATTTTGCACGCTTTGCTCTAATTTTGACTTTTGCTTCTTTTCTCCTTGCCAAAGGAATCTTGTCCAAATTTCATGTATTTAACTAACCATGAAAGATGTTTATTCAACTTAATTTTCAAAGACTAATAAACTATATTGTTGCAGACCTTTCCTGTTTATCTTCAGAGAGGTGGTGTTTGCTTGTATCTATATGCTGGCCTTGCCATGGACCTGAACAGTTATGGAAATACAGGCCTGAAAATCAGGGATTACTGATGCATATTTCATTTTAGTACAGGCAAGAGTGACTGTTCACCGCAATTGTTTGATTTCTAAAATGGAGAATATTTATTAATTTTACTGAAACCCAAGCTCATAAACGCTGTTGAATACATTCCTCTGCAGATTTTTTAAAAATCTGAAGTGGTTACAAAAGCAGCTTTGACTCTTGAATAAGATACAGTACTTAGCCTTGTAATTCTAAACTTACTGTCCTGACAGCTGGGGAGCTGGAGAGGAGCAGCCTTCTCTTTATTTGTGTTTCTGTCTTTGGCAACTTCTACTGGTTCATGGTAGAAACACTGAATTGAATATATCTTCCTTATGACCCTCTCANAAAGGAGAGAGAAAGGAAATTCAGAAGATAAAAGAAAGATTATTTATCTCAACTGGAAATTATCCCATTAGAATTTAAATAAAATTTATTTTTTTAAAGGCTCAAGAAATGAAAATTAAAACTTCTACCACTGCTTTGAGAGTTAGAAAGATTGCTAAGATTAAGTGAATAAGGGATCATCTAGCAGATTAATAAATGCATTAAAATAACTATTTTCATGCAGGGGGTTTGACATCACATTTGGTACTAAACATTTTGTATTTTCTTCACAAGATGCAGGTTCATACCAAACATGATACCAAAATATTTGCATATCAAAAATGTGCTAAGCCATTTAATACCTAGATTTTAAAAACAAATTTTAATTACAAATAGCTGTGACTCCAGGGGTTCAGCTCTCATCTCATACCTGTTGGTGCCCAGGACACTTCCAAAGAGAAGTATTCTCTGTGGTAAATACCTACTGGTGCAACTCCATCATGGTAAAAAGGAATTAGTTTCACAAATTAATTTGGTAAAGTCGGGGTTGAAACAGAATTCCTGGTTAAAACTGCAGGGGAGCCTTTCCCACGGCAGCTACTCTTAAATTTGGGTTGTGGCAGATAGTCTGGAGTCATTTCTATGACTGATTTGCTACACAGATGTGTAAAATCTGATTATATCCTTAGTGCAAGTCATCATTCCTTGGTAAAATCATCCTAAGAAAGAACAATTTTACTTACAGTTTCAAGGGTCTACTTCTGTTGCCCAGTTTTTTCCATGTGTCTGTCTGGCTGCACATTTACACGCTTCTGTGGTTCTGATGTTCAAGGGCTGGTGGCACAAAGCCAGCACATTGAGAGGCTGTGCATTGGACCACAGTAATACAGAAAACCATGGCTGCCATGAACTGCCATAAACTGCTTTAACCAAGTGTCCACAATGGTATTTGGAGTACCAAAGATTAACATACCCAGTTTTGTTTTGGTTGGTCTTTTTTTCCATCACCATCCTTTTGTTGTTTCTAATTTATTTCTACATTTGGAGCTTTGGAAGGGCTTTTTTTGAGAGGGGCAAGGAATCTGAGAGTTCTGAGAATAAAAGTCAGATTTCCTGGCTACAAGTCATGTGCCTGCACCACAGATTTTCCTTCTCAGAAAATCCAATTTTGTGCTAGCTTGTATCCTTTATTGTTTCTCCTCTCCTCATATTTTGAGTTGGTTTGCACAATGTGATGGGATGTTCCAAAATAATGTCACAGATGAAAATTCTTTGTTAAGGGAGAGTATTTTAAATTTCTTCTCTTTTTCGTGTGTGTTTATTTGTTTTCTTAGCAGTGACTAGAGTCATATTTCACCAGTGTTTGTTCAGGATGTATCTGATACATCCAGAGAAGAGCAGTGAAGCTGGTGAAGGGTCTAGAGAGTGACTCATGCAAGGAGTGGCTGAGAGAGCTGTAATTGTTTAGCCTGGAGAGAAAGAGGCTCAGGAAAGACCTTATCACTCTGTGTGTACAACCACCTGTAAGATTATAGACAGCTGAGGGTTGGCCTCCTCTCCCAGGCAGCCAGTGACACGACAAGAGGACACAGTCTCCAGCTGTGCCAGAGGAGGTTCAGATTGCACATTAGGAGAAATTTCTTCACTCACAGGTTAAGTGTTGGAATGGGCTGCCCAGGGAGGTGGTGGAGTTGCCTGGAGGTGTTCAAGAAATGACTGGATGTGACATTCAGTGCTGTGATGTACTTGATGAGGTGGTGGTTGGTCAAAGGTTGGACTCAATCTTGAAGGTCTTTTCCATCCTAATTGATTCTGTGATCCCCCAACAGCTGTTTCATTGGAAGTCATAAGTATATACATTTTTAAAAGATGTAGAAATATTTGACTAAGAGAAGAGGTCTTACAGACACCAGCTACCAGTTTGACTTTTAATAAGTCATTGCTCATGTAAGCAATGAAATCGGTAAAAGGTAATTCAGTAGGCTATGCAGACTTCCTTTTTATTTAAATTATTTTGTTATTTTTTCTTTTGAGTAACTGCTTCTGGACTGTTATAGTTATCTTATTAAAGGTGTATCTTCTGGCTTCCAGTGAAACACTAGAATAAAAGTGCTTCAATACTATCATCTTTCTAGATAAGAATAGGTGTTGAAGTTCTAAAAGTCCTAAATTGCATGAAATATTTTTAGTACGTAAGTACTATCCAAATGCTCAGAAGCAATTCTAGAGTCTGTTTTTAGAATACAGTTCATATGTAAAAGGTTAAGTAGGAAATTAAATGAGCTCATAGTCTTCTTTGCAGTTAAGCAAATTGAAGTACTCAGGAGGGGTTAAAGAATCATGTGGTACCTTCTAGCTCTGCATTTCCGCATTGTTGTCAAGTCTTGTTGGTTTTGGTTTTGGTTTTTTGGGGCATTTTTTTGAGCACTGTGCTCCACAAATACCTGTAATTTGCTGTAAAATTGGAGAAATAATGGTGCTTCAGTCTTCTGCAATGTTCTGTCATAATTTGCTCACACAGTATGCACTGCTCTGTGGAATATTATTGTCAGGATCACAAATCAAGACTTCTAGGTATCTACTTTGAATTTCATAATCAAAGACATGGTCTTCTTTTATGAGCTGCTATTGTAAAACATAATTTTCATTTCTATTGCATTTCTATTGGTTTTTTTTACATTAATGTGCCAAAAACTTGCCTTGAAATTTGAATGTTAAAGGAATACAGTCTTTTGTATATGAGTCTGTTTGACGATCTGGCAGAATTTCTGAATGGAGTGGTGATGCAGATGTTTAAAATTTGTAGTGCAGCCATTCAATAGTTTATTTGAAGTTATGTGTTATAAAAACTAAGTATAGAATCTCTGTTCTCCCAGCTCCCAGGAAGTACATGAAAGATGGTTAGTGTGTTAGCAATAGAGAGAGGTCATTCATGCTTTGTGCTAATAAAGAGATCTTAATCTGCTTGGAAAAATTGTATTTCCCTTAGTTTTTATTTCTTTTTTTATTATATTTTTAATTGTAATATGTATGCATGATGTTATATCATAGCGCAGGGATGCTGCTCTTCATATAACTCAAGATTCAGCAAAATGGTGATTCTGTCCTGACTGGAGCTTTTAGAGATTAATACAACATATTTTTAAGTTATTACTATTGAGTAGATCATCAGATTGCCTTTTGTGGTATGTTTATTACTTTAGACAGGTAAATGAAGTAATTAATTTATGAGTAAAATCCAGTAATTAAGAGAGTAGCAAAACTCATATCAAGAGCAGTCTATCATGCATATACTTCTAGCTTTACTTAATCATATTCTCTACAATGATAGTAAACATTTCTTTGATTTGAGCAATTGAATAATTCTCTGAATTGCTGAATTACTTCCTGCAATGTGCATGTGTCACACAAAAATGTTGTTTAAAATAAGGAGTTAAATATAAAACATCAGATTAATGGTAATGTATTACCATGCACAGATAAAGGTAATAAAAACAATTCACCTTAAAATAATACATGGTAGATTAATGTGAGATGTGGAAAATCTCATTAAATCTCACTAAATAATAATCTAAATAATCTCAGTAAATATACTTGTGAGGAAGAACACTCCATAATTAATTTGAAATGCATTGTCATCCATGATGAAAAAATTTGTCAGAGAGATCATTTTGTATTTCCAAATCTCCAGCATGCCCTCTCGTTTTTCATTTTTTCCTTTTTCCTCTTTATCAAGCAAAAGGAGGTATGATGCAGCCAGAAGAGCAAAATATGTTTCAGGAGAGGTACAGATATAAAGCATGGGACTCATGGTGGGGATTAGTGATTGTGCAGAACAGCAGTTTAGTAGATTATGTGTGTCCTGTTTATGCTTTATTCAGCTTTTGTTGAATACAAATTCTGCTGGATCTATAACATCATCCTGTTATTTTATTTTACACACACACAAATCAAACAAGGGCTGTTAGGATTCTGTTAACAATTTTTAGTTCTCTGTTTTTCTTCATACTGTACACTTTACCAGAGTGTAGGAGAGAAACTATGAGAAGATAAGCTTGCATAAAGAAGCTATAAGAACCCCCTCTGACTGAAGCATTATTTTCCTGCTTTTGCAGTGCTGTTTTCTGTAAAGCTTTGCCTGAAATCTTTCACTATAATGCTTGCAGACAAAAAGCTACTGTATTTTAGCTTTAGTCTTCATTACATGCCCTTATATAGACTTGGGTCATTCAAACAGGAAATTATTATTTCATAATTACAATGCCTTTTTCATTCAGTGGAATATTGTTAGATTTGTTTGTTAACTGCTATTCTTAGGCATTAACTTTCCACCTTTAAATGGAAACAAATGTGTCTATTCCATTCTTATAAAATCCTGCCTACGTTAAGAAGTCTGGTCTAAAAGCCAATTTGGCTCACCCAAACCTGCAGTAACATATCCCGATAACACATTCCCACGTCTACAAATGGGTTTCCACCTCTGTTCCAGTTACAACATTTGTTTAAAAACTTGGGAACGCTGAGTGTCTTTAGCTGTGGCAGAAGGGTTGACTGTGAGAGGCCATTGTAATAATCCCTGGGGATGTCACCAAGCTCCTCCTGCTCGGGTGGGTTGTCCCATTGTCTGAGAGGTGCAGCACTAAGGACTGTGGGATGGTTGTGTTATGTGTTGGTGCTGTTAAAATTTCTCCGCCTTTTTATCTTCCTTTTTGTTTTTAAATTAAAAATAATCCTAGGAGTCAAATTACTAGTTCATTCTTTTCAGAGGCTTTAAACTTAAAAAGCTGGTTGATAAGATCTAGGACAGTTCAGGTTGGAAGGAAGTCTAGAAGTCGATCTAGACTAACCCTTGCTCAGCCATAAGCTACATAAAAAAGGAGTTCCTTAAGTTATCTTTTTTAAAATTTTAAATTAGATATTTTTGTTGGAACCTGACTGATGATATAAAACATATTCTTTAAGCAAGCTTACAAAACCCCTTCAGCTAACACAAATTTTCCCATGTCTATAAAATTTCAGTTTATGTGTGTGACTTAGCAAAGCTGACATTTGCAAAGATTTGTAATATGTATATTTTTAAAGTTTCGTTCACTTCTTGATCTTTCATCTGATAACACCATCAGTGAATAAAATAATAAAACATCACTTTGAAAACATAATTCTATTATACAATGATGTGAAAACACTCGTTCTTACCATTAAATCAGTAATGTGGTAGGATAGATACACATTTTACTGAAAAGAATGACTTTTAGAAGAAAGGAGGACTGTACTATAAGAATGCATTTCTTTTGAGTGTGAATCTGTACATCTTTCTCTAGAAGATGCCTTCTTTTACATGGAGTGATTTTTGCACCAAATGGTGCTGTGAGTGAGATGTGTTAGGCAATGTTCCTCCTAAAAGTAGCTTTACTGTAAAAACACGTATTTGTATTTTTAGAAAGGTGTGACAGTGCCTTTGGATTCGACTACCAAGCATCTAAGTAAGACAGTTCAAGGATTTGCTGTGTCTTCTCGTATCTGAATACTTACCTCTAAAGAAAGACAGCAAACACAGGTCATTACACATCTCTGTTAATTACAGTGTGATTAATTGATTCATCAATTGAGTGTGTGATGTGCCATGTTCCCCGATAGCCTCAGAACTCTGTTAATACAAGATGCCTGTCCTGGAGTCTGCAAGAACTCTTTACTGGTTCTGAGAGTACCTGGTGCATCCACAATCACATTTCATAGACCTACTAAGTGCAGTGATTGAATCCAGCTGTTTGCATTCTGTCTGTTGCTATCATTTGCCAGCCACTCACCATGAGAGCAGAGCAGGAAACAATTTTCTCATCCCCTTAAAATCTTCTGAGATTCAAAAAAAAGGAGAAAAAACGGAAGAGTATTTTTAGGCTGTTCCCCAGAAGGGATAAAAAAACCCCAAAATAGCTTATCCTTATGACAGTCACTTCAGATGTGAAGATTCAAAATTCCAAACTGCAAGCTAGATATCTTTAATAATTTTTTTTAATGCATCTTTTGAAACAATAATTTCCTGATGAAGAGCATTTAATATCCCAAATTCCTGATTATTTCTGTGTACCAGAGCCACTATTTGCACATAGATGATCTCTCCTAGTTGAAAAACATTTTTTTTTCCTCTTGAGCAATTTCCAATGCTTTGGGAAAAGCAGACATTGCACGCTAATATCCCTCTCACCACCACAGATCACCCATGCTTCATATAGCATCATTAGATATATCTGCTGAGAGTATGAATTGCATTTCCTGCCTTTTTCTTCTTTGTTGTCACTGCCAGTGACACTAATCTAATAGGAATAGTAGGTATATGTCTCTTCACAGACAGCTTTCTTGTAAAAGGGGAGGATGTAAACACATATGTGTCTTGTTATTTTACTCACCTAAATGTCAATTTTTGACTCTAGTGCTTCCTTTTATTATTCATACTATTGTACTGCATTATACCATTTGTATATTATATTGTACTTGAAAAGCACATTAATCTAGACACTCTACAAACTTGGTAGATGACTCTTTCACTGGCTAAAACTGAAGATCTAGGAATTTACAGTCTTGCTTTGTTTAACCCAAATTCATACTGCAGTGCACAACTTTAAAAGGTCTACTCATTGGAAATGCTGACCTAACATGTATTCCGTGTTCAGGGAAGTGTCGACTCTTAAGGGATAGTGGGAAATGAGAAGAAAGGGAAAGAGTAGGCTATTTATTTATTTTATTTTATTTTTACTGAAGTTGTGTATATGTTGGGGATTTTTTATGGTCTGATTGCTATGATTAGTGAGAGATGTCTCAGCCCAAATTAATATGCAAAGGAGATCCTATGCTGAAGTCATTAATATGGATTTTATTTAACAGTAAATGTGAAGTAGAGCGATAGAAAAATAGGAAAAAGAGAGAGGGGAAAGAAAGAATGACAGAGAGACAGATTTGAGTAGAAAGATAATGTCCATTCCTGTGGATCCAGTGGCATTCCATTGGTCCACTTCTGGTCTTTTTGGTCATGGGGGTCCTCCAAAAAATAGAGTCCCATGTTCAGTTATATGTGGGTAGATCCAAGCACCACCCCTGTGGGGGCTAGGGAAGATTTACACTGCCTTTTGCAGCACTGGGTCAGTTGCAACATTTGTGGATCACATGCAATTCTCTGGTGGAAGGTCTCAGGAATGAGTCTGGGAGCACTTCAAGGGTCTTTGATAGTTTATGACCCTTTCTAAGAGAGGACAGCTGCCTCTCACATGAATGTCTTGTGTGAATGTGACCTTCTTGGGGTGGGGAAATTTTACAATTGGACCAGTTTGTGTCAGGGAAGAAAATTGGCATGATAAAAACCACCACCTCAGCTCTTCCAGATCTGCTTACTTAGCCCAACTTGTAGCCTCTGGTGTTGGCTACAAGGTGGTAGTTTCCTCTGTTTTATGTGGACAGGAGGTTTCGCCATCACTCACTCAAAAATTCCTCCTTCCCCTTGACCTGGCCTCAGCAAATGAGTCTGTGGGCTATGGCATCCCCCAGCCTTGTTTACTTCTCCTTAGATCTGAGATAATTGGACAATAGTACCATGTTTATCTTACCTCAAGGTCCTGTCAAGTGGCTTAAAGTCCAAATTCCAGAAATCCAGGAGGCATACTGGGGAGGAGAGAGGGGTGGGCTTTGGTAGTCACCAAAGTGTAGCTTTTTTATAGCTTGCCACAGAGGGAAAATCCATCAGTGATCCTAATGGTGTTGAAGAAAAATCTTTGAAACCTCTTGCTGGGTTGAAGGTTAGGAAGGCCCAGAGCTAATTGTCATTTGAATGAGAAATAGCACTGTAACTTGTACTCCAGGTAACTATGAACCCTGCAGGTCTTCACAGTGCAGATCAGCACTAGAACTGCTTCAACACCCTCTCTACTGCTGCTTCAGGCTGTCTGTGAGTGCAGGAGCAGCGCTGGTGAAGGCAGCGTTTGCCTGCTTTGCACAGAATATGGTGCTGTATACACTGAATGCATCAATTCCAGCAGCTTTTTCTCTGGATTATGTTTGATCTGCTGGCTCTCAAGGATGTCCTCAGTGTCTGTTCACTCACAGATTTTTCTTGGTAGTACTACAAATGGTGTGTGATGTCTGTCAAGAAGCTGGGAGTACTGGGCCAGTGAATGTGGAGAAGTACTAGCACATGTGGCCCTTGGGCACTTGGCATGCTGCAGAGAACTGGGCAATACTGGGTTACTCTATCAGTGCAGCTCCTGGGTGTTCAACACATCCCCTTTCTCTGAAGAAAGCATCATTTGTTGAATATTATTTCAGTATATTATTAATTGTAAATGAATTTTCTAGAAATGGCATTCTGTGTAGGCAAAACAATTAAATACTTCAAATTGTGCTAGATACTACTACTCCTATAAATTTATTTTCTAATTTATGATTATTTGCATTCATTCTATGAAAAGATCAGCAACAAAGGGAAAACTGCAATGAAGAGCTTTTTTTGATTCTTTCCTGACTACCAGTATAGAAATAATTTCTGAAAGATAGGGTTAACTTCTTTGGTGGAAAAATAGAAATACTAAATAATTTTAAAGAGTGGAAAAAGCTCTACCCACCAATTTATCTCTTAAGATACCAATAATAGAGCTGTTAGCTTCATGATTGCTTTCTTTAAATAGTTCAAATGGGACAAAAACAACTGAAAATCAAGGGATATCTGGAAGATACAGACTTTGTAGGGTTATCTTCCCCTGCATATATATATATATATATATATTTTTTTTTTTTTCCTCTAATAGACTCAAAAGCTTATGATATTCCACCACAGCATAGTTGGTTATCCCATAAAGTTTAATGGCTTTTTGTTAACAATGCTTATCTTTTGAGGGAACAAAAACTTCACTATAAGGACAGGTAAGGAAAGAAGAGTGAGATCAGGATCACCCAAGGTCACGGTGAAAGCACACAATAGCAATAGAGATGAAGCACAGACTTCAAAATGTTTGTTAATACCTAGTCTGTGTCCACAATGTCCTTTCTGCTGCTCCACACTGCTTTTGTTTGTAAGGAGCATCACAGGTTGTGTGATTTAGTTTTCTGTTAATGACAGGGTGCCTACAATTATGTCTCTTTTTCCAGTGCTCTTTGAAAATGAGTTCATCAGTACCCCAAATGTCTCTGGTGAACCATTCTCGTTGTCACAGTTGCTATTTAAATGATAGGAACATACAGAAAAAGAGATTTGCTGGTGTGAATAGATCCCCACGATGGAAGGTGCCCTCTGTCTCTCAGGCATGTCGGGCTGGCTCACGGCGTGATCCAGCATAAGTGGAGCTGACTTCCAGCCCCTGAGCACAATGTAGGGGGTGTGGGCTCACCCTGCAGCTCCCCTGCCCTCTGCTCCCAGGCCATTGGGGCTGACCTCCTCCCTCGGGGAGCAAGACCCCTGCTAGCCCAGCTGAAATGGGCTTAGCATACTCCCAGTCTGAGTGCAAGGCTCGGAGCAGGCTTTCGGCAAGAAAAGCAGTAATGGGGAAAACATTTGTCTTTGGAGGCACTGCTGCTGCCAGAGAGTATATTCACCCCCATTCTTATTTAAATAAGGTGCATAGTCAAGACCTCACTTGTTCTAAAAGCTCTGTGAATTCACAAGGAGAGAAAAATAGAAGAACGCTCTCAAGCTTCCCTCGCAGTTAAAAAGAAATACAAAGGGATGCTTTTTCTACAGTGATTTCTAGTGTAATTTCTGTGATACAGATGCACAAATACATGTGTATGCATATGTACATAATTGCATGTAGTAAGTCCTTGAGCGCAGGGGAATAAAATAATATTTTGTTGGAGTTCATCATCATCATCAAAACAAAAAAAAAACAAACTAGGGATGTTCGAATTATTTAGTAAAGGTTATCCATGGAACTGGGAAGTTTCATATGTGATTAATTTCAATTCTTCTAGTACCCTTCTTTAATTCAGGACTATTTATATGAATGAGAGATGCTACGTCTTGTCATTGAGTTGGTGCCAGCAAGAGATTACTGTGTGGGTTGAAATGAACACACAACTGAAAACCAACTCATTTTGCATATTTTACACAAAAGTTGTGTCAAGCACTTTCAGTATCGTTTCCTTTACTGATCACATGGAAAACAAATCAAATAGTTGCATTATGGAAAAATTTGACATTCCCAGGATACAATACAAGTGTTGTTACTTCTTATTGTTCTAGTGTCCATGATCCTTGACAGTTTAAACTGAATTTCACTCAGAGGAGATTTACAGTCTGAGGATTAGACTCATTTGTTCTCCACATCCTTGAATAAGAGAAGGTGGGGAAGATAGATTGAATGACCTTGAAATCTGGTACATTCCAGATATGAAGGTTTCTGTGTAGCAGATTACTTCTTGGAGTTACTGAGTTTTAGAGCATCTCTGTGTAGCTTTTCCTGGATCTTCAATTTCCACTCACATGCAAAGACCTGAGAGAATATGGTTTTTTCTTGCAGAAGAATTGATTATTTATTTGAAAATTAAAGCTGTCCTTTATTTTTTTTATAGAAGCTGTAATTGTTTAAACTCTACGAAAGAGCTTGTAGTTAGGACAAAAGGGATTTCTTACCACAGGATCAAGGTTGATCTTATATCCCCCTTTTCATTAATCTAAGATGCCTCAGAGAAGTGTGTGCATGTCAGACTGTATTTTATTGTAGAGGTTAATTGCTGCAAAGGATGATCTATCTGCTAGAAGTTGCGTTCACATTAATAAACTCTCTTGGTAGTTATATAAACATTTACTGTAGTCCATTAATGAAAAGTATGCTAGTGCAGGTGCTGAGTATACCACAATAAAATTTTAGTGGTCAAGAAGTTGCTTATTGTACTTGGTCACATTCTCTTTTGCACTCACATGTACTGAGACTGAAATGGAACAAATAGAAAACCAAGATTAGAGCCTCTTAAAATGGGAAATAAATTAAAGGAAAACATTTTAAACTATTGTGCCTTTTTTTAAAGCTGTAAAACAAGGCATTATTAATTCAGAGGAATTAATATTATTTCTCCAAGCACACTGTCCATGATTTTTATTTTCCTTAATGTGATAAATACTATTGCCATAAAAACAACGGAAACCAAGAACTCGAGACAACTCATTTTAGGTCTGGTAGGCTTGAATGTAAGCTGAGCTGCCCAGAGAGAGTTGGTGAAAGAGTTTACTTGCTGTAATTGTAATAAAGAAAATTTAAAAAACACAATCTGTTTCAAAGTCAAAAATGAATAACTGAATATGGTCTTAAACATTATTTTTCCCGTCGTCTTGGCATGCTTATGTTCTTTAGGTAAGTGGCATTATTGGACTCAGGATACAGTTGCTATTTCTTTTAGATAAGTAAACCTGTGTTTCTCAACTATTCAGTCTAGTAATTCCAAGTTTGTAGTATCAGAACCTTGGCTTTCCAGTGTAAGAAAAAAATTTAAAAACTAAGAATAGATCATAAGTAGGGATCCAATCACATACATTATTTGTTTCTGATGTTATGCTTCACACGTGGCTAATGGGTTTGAAGAAAATGTTAAACACATTCATTGTTTTGCGCAATGTATCTTCATTATTAATCTCTAGCTCATATTTATTCCCCTTTCTTTGACTGCCATGCTATTTTAGCTATTAAAATATTACAAAAGCATCAGAAAAGTTTTAAAAAAATAGTTTCTGTAGGGAAGTGTGAGGGGCTTCACCAGAGAACTCAGATTAATGCTATAATAATGATAATTGCTATTGTTACTGTTATTATTACATCATTATACTGTGGGGTTTTTGTGTCTGAAAAATACAGATTTCTGGATTCCAGTTTCCACATGCCTCGTATATGTAATACTGAGTTTTCTTATTTTCTTTCTTGCTCGACTTTCTGTCTGAAGCATCCTTGCTCACAGCGGTGCTCACAGCTCTACACAGGTTTAGCCATAGGAGGGAGCCTCTCCTCTTCCGAAGTTAACACGGGGAGCTGCAAGCGTTGGCCTTGGCAGGTGTCTTCCAGACGATTTGCGTTTGGAAGTGTAAAGGTTCCCTTTGTTCCTGTGCGGCTGATCCGCTGCAGTTTCAGGGGCAGGTCCGTTTACACGGGACTCAAGGCTGCTGGTTCTCCAACAGCTGTGCAGAAACTGCCAAACCTGCTGCCAGTGGGTTTTAGAAGTGCAAGATCATACCTGCACAAGAGGGACTCAATTGGTTTTGTTTGTAAAATAGCTAGGTCATGTCTGCCAGTATCACTGCATCATCCAGCTGGTACAGGAAAGAATGTTGTTTACCTGGTGAGGCAGAGGTTGTACTCTGGCCTTTTTCATGACATATTTCTTTTCATTACAGACAATAAACTTTGGACAGTCAGTATATTGGTAGTTGTCCATTAATTTAAGTTAGGTTTGACCTTAGCACAAAGTTTATGCCGTTCATAATAAGATTTATGCTTTACTGGAGTTCCTATAGGTGGAAGGAAACACATAGCTGAGTATAATAAAATTTCTGAATACACCAGTAAGTTGCTATAAGAGAGAGAAAATAGTAATTCAAATTAAAATACCCAAAATAAGTGCAGAAGGGAAATACATCATTAGAGAGAAAAAACAGAATGGTTAGAGAAACCTGAGCAAAAGAATAACACAAAATGTTATAAGAGCTTAAACCCCAAATTTAATTAAATTTTGGGTAAATTGACTGCACAAATCTGTATATGAGATATAAAGGAAAATGCCCTTGAAGTTTTTATGTGGTTAAAAATAATTTCCTGGGGTTGCTTGTGCTTGGTGATTCAGCTTGAGGCTCCACTTCAGAAGGGTCAGAGGTTTCCCTTGTGTTTGACCATCAGGTATGCCATCCTCTTCCTCATCATGTAGGTCTGAGCTGGGGCACCGAGGGTGAGGTGGCCTCTGAAAGAGGGATGGTGATTGCCGCTGAGATGTTACAGAAACATCACTTCCAGTACCTGGAATGAGAACTCCCAGTGTGTTCAAACAGAGAGTTTGAGTACAGGGAGAGTGGGTTCTCCAGCCTTGCAAAGCTGCCTTTTCAAGTTTATCCCCTTCTTATTTCAGTTCTAGGGTGATATTATTGCTTTCTGATTCTTCTGCCATTTCATATATACTCTGAAATCTGTCTTGGATTGTAACAGGTTTATCTTACATTATTTTCCAGAAACAAAAAAACCCCACCAAAACAACAAAACCCCACATTTTCTCACAGCAAGAGCAGTGCATGTTATTAACTCAGGCATTTTTCACACCTAATATTCTACTACATTTCTTGCATATATTACTGGATAATGTCCAGATAAAGTCATATGTTATTTTTTCTTGTCATATGAATATGATGATAATTCCTGGGAGGAATCTTTAATGAGGGAATAAATCTGCAACAGTGCTTATGTTCCAGCTCAGTACTACAAATTCTTGTTGGTATAAGTAGATTTCTTGTATGGAGTCTGATTAACTGTAAGGCAGTGATAATGCTTGTGCTTGCAGCAGTTTGCAGGGCAGTTTCCCATAAGCTATTTATACCATATGTCAGTACCCCACTTTATTCCTTACTTCTCCTCCCCCTTCCCAAATATACCCTAGTTAACTCTATTAATTTCTCTTTGTTTTGGAAAAACAGGCAAGAATACCACTATGTAAATCATTGTGTATATGTTTTCACTGTAGTAATATTCAAAAGTTGGAATTCCAGCTGTGCTGCAAACCTCTGAACTACAGGGAAAATACATGTGTCTCCTCCAAAAGACTTAACAGTCTGAGACTCCAAACATAAGAATTTTTTAGCAGATGTTTGTCTTTAAATGCTAAAGGGGTTAGAAAAGTCTTGATGGTTGGGCTTTAAAGGCCTTCCAGTCTTCTCAGTGCCTGTGTCTGTGTGCCTGCTCATATCAGTCTGTCTTTAGCACTGTTGTGATGGCAATATCTGGTCTTTAAAAAATACTAGGGGATGTATTCATCCATAGTATGGATGTCTCCTGACCCCATGCTGCCCATTCATCTCTCGGTTGGTGCAGAAGGCTGTAGAGGATGGGTTGGATTATAAGATTTTTTCCTGGCTGAACAAGACGTGTACCTCACTGTCCAAAATTATACTGTTGGCTTATCTTTGACCAGCATGCCATATCTGCCAAAGCCTCTGAAAAGGCACTCAGAAAGTGATTTCTTGCCAAATTTACAGAGAACCTTTTTTGCTCCTTGTATCTTATTGCTGAAGGAGGAACAAAGATTTAGTGTTGTGCAATCCCTGTGCTGTCCTTTTACTTCACTGATTTAACTTTGCTCTTCTATCTAACTTTAGGAAGACTAAAGGATTTACTGAAGTTTGCAGGCTGATGCACGAGTGTTGGCTGATGTGCTTTGAAGTTCCAAGCTAGACATCCTCAGCTTCACACATACACTCCTAATGTAAACCCAGCTGCACTGCTGAATCTTTGCTTTCATCCAACTCTGAAACAAAAGCAGAGATTTGGTTTAGACTGCACCCATGGAGATCGAACCCCCGGGAAATGCTATTAGATAACCCTTGACAAAGTGAAACATTGATTTCAGTAACGTTCTTGGTCAAGTGATTCTAATCATCTGAGTTTTTTATTTCTCTCCCTTTTTACCCAACTATGTTTTTTTTACTGTGTTCTCCTCTCATTGCTAATTTTTCCTTCCTTCTTGCTGGGTCATTCCTCTTCCAGTTTGAAGAGTTACCACCCCACTGCTTTCTCAGAAGAAAAATCCAGTCAAGTAGATAAAGAATATCCTTGAAATTCAACATACATATGTTATATGAGCATAGATCATTAAACAATCTTACCATTGAATAGTAAACTTTTAAAATGAATTGACTGTGTTAAGGAAGCCATTCAGGAGTGCACTCTCTAGAGCATCTGCTGACTATGAGACTTGTTTCTCAATCAAATGCTTAAAAGTCAGATAGTGTAACTTTAAAATGTTCATTTCCTTCTGTTTATAAAGATATGCCATCTCCAGATGATCTAGATGATCTTTAAGGTCCCTTCCAACCCAGGTCTTCCTATGATTCCATTTTCTACACTGTCTTTAAGAATTACTGGGAGTTT
>VWZN01009447.1:332-34264 GCA_013396955.1 Regulus satrapa | reverse complement strand
CTCTCTTTAAAAATTACTGGGGGTTTAGGGTAAAAAAAAAAAAAAAAAAAATCAAAGACCTGCAGTAGATTGCACTAATCAGTCACACCAGTGAGTCTCAAAGAACTTAGAAATCTTCAGTTTTGCTGGAATCTTTTCCAGTGCATTTGCCTGCACCACTCTGCTTATAGAAAAGATCCTTTGAACTGCTCTTATGATTGCTATTAAACATGTATGGCTGTTATCCAAATGAAAGCCTTATCAAAGAGCCTTATGCTTTTTGTTAATCCTAGAAATGTGGAAAGAAGTAAATGCTGTGCTAAAAAAGGTGTGTTGGGCAGATTATACAGATAAGAGGACATAGTTCTGAGCAAGCAGAGACAAAACTCATGGAGCAGAGAGTGCAACCTGCTGCTATTTCCTAAAGCTCAAACTGCCTTCAGATATTTTTTGTGACTTGGAAAGTTATATTCTACTACAAGAATGAGAAAAATGAGCTCTCCCAAAATTTTGGTGCCTGTTGCTTTTGTCCTATTGTGAATTTTTTGTTCCTCTCTGCAACCTTCCAAGTACAAAGGTGGCTGCAATTTTCATGCTTCATTCTTCCTTTTGATCGGTAGAGCTCATCTCATTTGAGCATAGCATAGTTAACCACTGGCTGGATGGTGCAAACTTTTTTATTTAGAGGTAATGTATTTATATCAAATGGTCTGTGAAAGGGCATTATTGTTTCTCAAATAAACGTTTAAGGTACTTCCTTCTTTACAATGGGAATGCTCTCAGATTGTTAGGGAGAAACAAAGAAGCAATGGTGGCAGTTTAAAAGCTGTAATTGGGATATAAATGGTTGACAATTACATCTTATAGAACTTCTTTATAAGGGGTGAAATCTATACCACATGACTTTCACCATGCTGGAATCCCCCCTAGAGTCCCAGAATAGGGTCATCTAAACTAAGAGTGTCATTTTAAGGTGGTTCTTAGGAAAAAAAAAAAAATTAATAATTGGACTTGAATTGATGAAACTTGATAATTTCTGATATTTCTCTGCATAAATCTGTCAGGTTTTGCCTTTTTTTTGGAATATCAATCAATTTCTGTCTTTTGTTTGATTGTCTTTCAGTATCATAAGTTGGGTACTACATCACAGATATTCTACAGAAATAAAAATAGTACCTCACAGATACTCTACAGAAATAAAAATATTTGTAAATATGGAAGCACTTTAATACTGTTATCTGACACAAAGTGCACCTTTTTGAAAATACAGTAAATGAACAGGAGCCCATATTGTTGGACATAATTATGAGTATCAAATTCCAAACTAGAAACAATAGTAACATGATTTCTGTGATAATAAATACAGACCATATTAAGCTTTATCTCAAACATGAGTAGGCTAGTCCCTGTTTTCAGAAATCATCTTCTAGAGCATGAGGATCACTGGAGCTGGAATGAACTATTCTGGAACAGCAGAGATTTGGCTTTATGCCAGAGACTTCCTCAAGGAAGGTCATTTGGCCCCAGTATTCACCTGTAAAATCAGATCTGACGCCCTCCAGTATTCATGATGAACCCATCTGATGAACAATTAGAAACAAAGACTGAAATATATTAACATCTTGTGCTCCTCTCTGAGGAAATTACAGGCCCATTACAAGCATTAGGATGTCTGTAAATGAGCTCAAGCCAGTGGAGGTGGAGCCTTATACTTCTGAGTTCATTCACCATTTTCTTTTTTCAATCTTTTTCATGGAAAGGCCATTTCTTCATGAAGAGTTCTGTGAAATCTGGCAGGATTTTTGTGTTAAATATGTTAATCTTCTAAAAAGATTTCTGAATTCATTTTAGCAGAGAATCTGCTAAATATTTCTTTAGCAGAGAATCTTCAAATACTGAATTTGCAGACACCAATTTTAAGATAAATTAATTCTCTGATACTTTGTTATGTCTTTTAGGTAATAAATAAAAGACATCACATTGCAATTGTTTGCCTCAGACTACCACAGTGAGACCTTTGTCCAGTAAAGAATTGCTCAAAATTTGTGGTTCAATAATTGAATTAGCACAGTTAAGAGATAATTCACAAAAGTCACAGTCCAAGTGTTCTTTGGTCGTAAATGAAACAAACCAAATTCTTGCTTTACTTCTTTCTTTCCTTTGTTTGTCTGGTGATGGGGCTATTTTCTTAAACTAAATTATCTCTGAAATAAACAATTTGAATCAATTCCTTCTCTTGAAGTCTTTTCCTTCTGCTCTCAGATCTGAACTCAAAGAAAAGTGGAAAGGGATTCCCTTAAATTCACATTTTTGAGGTGGGGAAATGTGTTCCAGGCATTTATAGCACATTTGGTTCACTGTTAAAATGGCTCTGTATGGTGGAAGATTCTCCTCTGCTCCTGTCTCCTCCTTCAGCAAAGCAATAATGGGGAGACAGGGCTGTGAAGTCACAACCCACATTGTGAAAAGGGATTGCATCCATCAAACTGTCACCTTGGTTTTCTCTCCGGGGTCACAGAGGAACAAAGTCAGCTTGTGTCAGGTTGAAATAGCATTGGTAAGTGTTAGTGTGTGTGAAGCTGGTGGCTTGAAGTCTATTTATTTTGTTTGAAAGGCTCAAACAGCATGCTGCCAAGCACAGGAACAAGCAGGAGGAAGTCTCCTTATAAATTATTACTGGAAGGCTCACAGCCAACATTTAAGATGTGAAATTATGCCATCTGCTTTTCTAGGTCTTAGATTTACTTTGTGGCGGCTGCCTCTTTCTGAGGCTTTTGCATCTTGTAGAGAAGTAAAACTTGTGGTGCTAAAAACTATTATGACAACAGTGAATCTTTAACAAAGATTTAATGCTTTCTTGAAAAGCAGAGGCCATGCAGAGAATGTTATCTCAATATCTATCTCGTGTTTTCAAGAAAATTTGTATTAAAAGTGTTGTCTCTTTTTACATAAGCTGGAAATGAGGATAGAATCCTTTTCTCATTATAAAAAAAAACATGCAATTGCTTGTTCTGATTTTAGCTATCAGAAGCATTTCAGGGAAGCACCAGTGGTATTGATTTTGTGTCTGTTGGGTTCTCTTTTCTTGTAATTTCGTTATTGATATTCCAGGGAAACATCTTTGTTGTTTTGGGGGTGTTTTTGCTGTTTGAAATATATAAGATTTTTCTTGCATGTTCTTTGTGAAAAAGAAACATCTAAGGCCCAACAAGAGCTTGAGGAAGTAATGTGGCTATTATTAAAAGAAGGAAAAAACCTAATTACTTCAGTGCAGGCTAGCTGGGCTGCACGCGGGGGACTCTTGCGAGCACCCAGGGGTGCTGTCGTTCCAGAAATGAGTGTCTGAGAGGGTGGAGAGCCGAGGTGGGCGCCTTTCCGTGGCCTGTCCCGCCGAGTGCCCGGCGCTGGTGCGCTCCCCTCCCGGGGGATGCCGAGCGCGGCGGGGCTGAGCTGAGCATCCCTTCCCCACCCCCCGGAGCAGCGCTCCTGCCCGAGCCGCTTGGTGCGCGCTGCTTTTTCCTCTGCGAGGATTAGGGAGCAGGAGAATGGCTTTGTGAGGAAGCTCGGAGAGTGGGAGCTGAAGAGAGGCTGAACAGAGGGGCCGAAAGACTTTAGCCTTTCATAGTTCTTTCAGGCAGTTCATTCTGAGAGACCAATTGCATGCGATACGGCAGCTGGGGGTTTTGTTTTCCTTTCAGCTGTGTACTGTAGGAGAAGCTGGTAAGGTTATTTTTCTTTTCCTTGTTCTACTGTTCCGTGTTGCTATTGTAATTGCTTTATCGAAACGACTGTTTGGTGAGGAAGGGAAGCTGGTTAATGATGCTGAGGGTCCCTGCATTGTCTCTGCTTTGTGCAGCTGCAGTTTGGGGAGAGGCACTGTTTACAGTACAGGGGCTGGTTTCCGCTGAACAACTTTGCTGTTATTTTTCCAAAGTTGTTTGAGCCTTTCTTTCGGTAAAGCTAGGAAAATAAGCAAATAAACAGCCTTGGCTGTTTAGAAATGGATAAATTTAAAGGGACTGCAGTTTGCTGAAAAATCTGTTCTCCCTAATTCTTAGTTTCAGATGTTCTTGCTTTGATGTTATCAGATTTGTTACTTTGCTGAATCAACTTCAAAACTGGGTTTTATTTGAGAACCTTTCTTCACAAATCTTTTCATGTTTTCAGGAGGGCCAAGATAAATTGATAGCCAAAGAAAAAAGAACAAACATTTATCTGTGGAAGGTGAAAATATCTGAGGAAAGGAAAAATCCTATGGGAATTCAGGAATTTGAAAAATAAATGAAGAAGTATTAATTCTCAGCAGTAATTTTTAGCAGAATGCTTCTATCAGTGTGATGGGAAGCATGTGGTTAGGCAGAGAATAGAAACACTCTATCAAAAGGTCCAAGACGCACAGGTGCATATCCTGTCTAACTGCACCCTTCAAAGGAAAAAGAAAAAGTTATCATCTTTAAGAAAAACAAGAAAGAATGTTAAACCAGAGGATCCTGGCCATCCTGTTCCTTTTGTTATTTCTAGAATAGTGACTTGTGCCGGTCAGAATCTTTTATTTCCTTTCATATTATCGTGGGAAACTTTAGCTTGAATTGGTCAGACATACGTGAGCGCAGCTTGGGGTATACCATGCCAATTCCACAGGCAGGCTCTGCAAATCCTGCCTGTGACTCAGACAAATTGTAAAGACCATAATTACCAACAAAAGTTTCTTTTGTGGCCATTCAAAAATCACAAACAAGGTAAGAGGGAATGATTGACAACAGTAACACTACTGATTGACACAGAACCAAAAAGTTGGTCTGTGACTTACTATGTTAGTTTTTCAAGAAGTGTTGACCTTTTTCACTATTATTCTGTTCTTTCTGATGGACTATTCCCAACTCCTCTATTGAGGCTAGCATGTCTATCTAAAATGTGTCTTTGTAATTACTGCCTATAGTCTGTATGTCTCTTTACAATGATATGCTTATTTGTTGATGCCGAAACAAAATTGAAAGATGCATTGCAATCAGACCTCCATGAAAGAATGTGTATCTTTTATATGCCTCCCATGCTTAGCTATTGATTTCAGCTACAGATTTCACTCCTATGAAGTAATGAAGTGCCACATCCAAATCCTGCAGATTTATACTCGTAGTTCTAGCTGTTAATAATGGAAGGCCCAAGGATATCAATGTGGTTACTCATGTGAGTAAAGATCTGGAGACTCATTTCCCATTCATGAATGAAATGGTTTGGGAAATGCACAGTTACTATGGTTCTCTTTTGGCTTAAAAACAAAAATCTCCACAAAAACAACCACTAATGAGATCTGCTAGAGAGGCCCAAGGATAGAAAAATTCAGTGATTTAATATAAGAATGCAGCATTAATGTAAGAATGGTACAGCAGTATTTTAGGAGTTATAATAGAAATGTTCCCCCTCTTCAGCTTATGAACAGCTTTTGAAGCAAAGGAAACGTAATTAATCCCTTTGTGTTGCACCACTAGATATGGCCATGACTCTTGAAATAACACCACAACTATGAGGTACTCCTTACCTTAAAAATAAAAGTTAATTTAGGGTGGTCTTTATCATGTACTTGTATCTACTCTTAGTGGTAAGTGTGAGTCCTAGCAAATGACAGTAAACTGATATTCCTGGTTAGGCTTCCCCTGGTTGTATGTAGGCAAAGGTAACAGTATCTCCAGGATGAAATGTGTATTTCACATCCTTGGTTTCACTGCAAGCAAACAAGAAGCAAGACATGTTCTCTGGTAATTGATATAGCAGTTAAGAATCCTCACTTCTCTGAAAGAGAAATTACTCTGGTTCACTGTTTGTAAACTGTTCAACAGCATTTTTTAATTTACAGAGATAAAATAGATGTATTTTCTGCTACTTTTTTTCCTAGTTTTCATGAATTCTAAATTTCCAAATTGTATTTTGGAGAAAAATAGGCATCTAACTTAACAGAACTCCAACTGATTTTATACCTCTGGATGGTAAAGGAACTATACTAAAATTGTTTTGCCGAAGAGTCCTGAAATGACCTGTCTGAAAGAGAGAATTTGCTATCCCATCAATTTTTTAAAAACAGTGATACATGGATTTTTGTATGGCTATTCTTGTTGGAAATAGGGCCTTGATCACCACCAACATCATGTTTATGCATATAGAAGTAAATCTTGGCTATAAATGTCTTTTATTAAGCTAAAGCAGAATAAAATTACAACGGTAGAGGCAAACACATAAGCAAACATAACATTCACTTACTTATAAAATTAGAGCAATCTAAATATGTTCCAGCAGTCACTAGCTATCTGCTCTTTGTCACAACTGAAAGGTTTATGCAGATCAAAACAGTAATATTGCTTCTCAAAACACATAAACAGTTCTGTAAAAGAAATTGGGAACGTGGAGCTGCCACACTAGTGCTGTGCTGGAGTTTGGTAATTTTTTGGTGAGTTTTGTCACATTTCTTGGTCCAAATGTCACATAAACACTGTGTAGAGGAAAAAACCCCACTAAACTCCCAACAAACCCCAGGAAGAAAAAAGGGTGTGTTTTCTGTATTATTTCCATACATACTTACATATGTGTGTATAAACATTAAAGAAAATTTATTAAAATGTACTTGGCACACTGCAGATTTTTTCCCAGCTGGTTTTGTTAGTATTCTTTAATTGTACTGTTGTATTCTTGCTTGGACCACTGTAAGATCTGTTGTTTGAGCATATCTGAAAAGACTTACGTAAACATCAAACACCTTCCATGTAAAGTAAACTCTTTCTGTTATTAGGCAGAGGATTCACAAGGCTTATGGTTGGAGCTGAAGGCTGCCCATCTTCCTAGGAATTACTACCTGAAGTGAATGTCACAAAGTCAGGCTAAACATATTCCAGAATAATTCTACTTGTCTTATTCTTAACAGTAAGAATTCCATGTTGCAGACAGTGAGCAGCAAGAGGGTAGGAATTAGCAAGCACAGATCCCACTTGACTGCCTGAAAAAAACAGAAATTTTGAATGCTGCTTCAAAATCATAATTTGTAATTTTTTTAAAATGCTGTGAAAGTAGTCAGGTATGAATTCGGTATTTTTTTACTCACGAAGTAATAGAATATAGAACAGGTGGGGTATATTTGTCACATATATATTTAAATGATACTTATTGTTTCTAGATATGTCTTTGTAACTTTCAAAACTTTGTGATGAAAATCTGCATGATTGCTGGTGCATTGTTCTGTTATGCACATCCTCCAGCACCTTAGAATCACAGTGAGTTCCATATCCTGGGATTTTCTTGTTTTTAAATCCATTGTAAACAGACAGATATTGAACTTCTGAGCAGGAGATCATCTGCAGGATGGTTTGAATGTATGATCTGTGGGAGATTGTAATGATATATGGCTAAGGTTTGAAGAGTTCATACATATCCCACTCTTACTGGGATGTGCTTGTACAGTTATATCCCTTCATCTTTGAAGAGTTGTAATGTTTCCAAGCATGTTGTACCTCCTGGTTGGATGTAAGTAATCTTCATCTTTGAAATCTCAGTTCTTTCGAGAAAAATAGTATTCATTTTCCATGATAAACTTAGGAGATTGACTTTTGGCCCATTAGAAGTTAAAATTCAGCCCACAGGGTGTGGCAAATTGGGCAGGATGCTGTCTTTTGTACCTAATGCAGAGTGAAATTATAGAGATGTATGGTCTTATCCAATTAAAACTGACTGAAATTTTAATGATATTTTGGCTGACACTTTGGGAAAGACCACCACTGATTTCCTAAGGGGAAAGAACATTTAGCTTCTAACAATATCTGAGTCTGTCCAGTACGTTATTAACTGGCATCTATGGAGATTTGTAAGAACTTTTGAAGTTTTCTGGATTGCATACAGACAGACTAGAGAAACGGATTATTTTTACTTCCATTAATAGAAGTATCATAGTTCAGTGCTAAATACAGGAAGCTAAGGGTCAGCCTGTCAGTCAAAACTCATCTACATTACAAAAAAGGCATGATTTTTTAGTCCTTTTTACCCAGTGCAAACGCAGTGTAGAAATTATCTAAGACCTGGTGTAAGAACTGGGACTTCAGGACTTCAAGGACTTTCAGAGCATTCTCAGGAGACAAATGAAGGAATAATGAATTTTGACTGCCTCTGCACCTCCCCTAAATACTAGACTTTTCACTGGGTGCTACTCTATTTTGGTTTTTTGTCTATTTTGTCTATTTCTGTACTCTACACCTTTTGCTCTCTAAGTCAATGAATTGCCTGGAAAGTGTTTTGAAATGTCAGTAGATGCTGAGAGGACAATAAGAATGAAAGCTGGGAGAACATTCAGTACAACCTGGCTGCCATTTAGTTCCAGATTAAGATTATAAAAATTGGGCAACTGTGAGGAAATATCTACATGTGATTCAGCTCAAGTGGCAGCTGACACCTGAAGTACAATTCTCTTGCCCACACACAAGAATCTAGTGCCATTTGAGATGCATTAAGGTCCCTCAGACACCCACGTGGGACTGAGAGATGACACAGGATGTTGTGACACATTGCCTTTCTGGAGAGGTAGCTCTGCCAGGGCCTCTTAAATGAGGGCCCTATGTACAACAGGGTGCTGCATCTCAGCAGCTCTTCTCATTCCACTGCTCATTTGAACTCAATCAACACTGGCTACAGTGCCAGGTTTCACAGTGAGCCTGCCTACAGGCAGCTAACCTCAATTTGAATAACTGCTGATCTTCATTACATGTTTTTATTACATCTCTACTATTGAAGCAAAAGAGTTATTAATGGACTAACATGAAAGTGTTTCTGTTCATTATGGGAATAGGAGGAAAAAGGAAAGCAGGAAGGTAGGAGGAAATTGTATTTGTCCTATCTTCTGAAGGCACTTCTTTGAATGCTTAAATCAGGACTCTCATTGGCTTTGTAAGCAATTGAGACCTGTATAGACCTTACCTCAATTATTCAAATTCTTTATAAACCCCTAACCAAGGGGAGACAGTCTCCTTGGACTGATTCACGTGGCCTTGGTAAGATGCTGAGCTGGTAACATCTAGGACTAGTTGATAGAAAACATTAGGCATGCTCATTTTATCTTAGGTCATCTGAATGTTACACTTTCCTAAGGTTATTCTAAGTTCTGTTAATATGTGTTCAGACTAAAGGAGATTGAACCAACAGTTCTTCTCAAGATATCTGTCTTAATATTCTATTAATCTAATTTGGCATAACTTCTCTCTTAAATGGTTGGAACTGACTTCTAGATGTACCTTTCTCTGTCATCTGTATGGGACCTGAGAAATTAATCTGGGGAAAGAAATGCTTTCTTTTTGTTATGTATCACTTACATTAAGTCCCTTTGCTGATATATCTTTAAACTTTCACATTATTCTGCGTATATATAATGTTTGTCTAATGTATCCATGTGTATTTTGAAACAATATACATTTGCACTCTACCTCACAATTCCTTTGTTTTCAGGAAATCCTTTTCCAACTGAAAACATAAATTACAAGTACAGTTATTGTCTGTTTTGGGGCCCATAGTTAGAGTTCAGATGGTAGGACAACTGTGGAAGAGTTTACCAATTTACATGTTAATGAAGCATAGTTTGATGGACCTTGATTAACACAGGCTCAGTCAACATCTTAATTAGCCAGAAGCACATCATGAGGTATTGGTGCCTGTCTTCCAACCCCTGAGATTTTATGCCAAGCAAATACAGGTTCCTCAATAGCTGTTTTCTATAGCATTGTTAAAGCTAAGACCTTAATAATTGCTCTAATGAGGGAAGTTAGTTAAAAACTCTTTGGCCATGTGTAGAACACCTGAGGTAGCAAAGCATCTTCATTAGAGGGCAGATCCCAGCCAATTTGTAACCTGGATCATGTATGATATTAAATAACTCATTTGTGCCAAAATCACATTGAGCACAGAATATGCTTTTAAAGAACTGTGGATGTTTTTATCTGATTGATTAGTTCCACATGTATGCAGCCCCAGGAATCTCTCCACAGGAGCCCACATGGAATTGGGATAAGCACAATTTAAGTATGCCTTTGTAGTTGAATAACCTGCTGGGCAGGACTTCATCTCTGGTAACAATGTCTCTCCTGATATTTTGTTTAAAGGCTTGCTAGTCTGAAGCTAATTTATTTTACAAGTAAAAATCAACTTTCTCCATACAGATATGTTTTAAAATTCCTTGAATACTATCAAATATTGTTTTCAAAAGCTAGCCTGTCTGAGGACTAACTCCCAGTGGGACAAGGAAATATGTAGAATTTTTCCCCATTTGATTTCTTTCTGTACATCTTTCATTGCTGCAAAATATACACAATAATATGTAGATGGAAATGTTAGGTGTATATTTATTTTTATTTTCAAAAGGAAAATTTTGATATGAAATGTTTGATTTCAGTGGGAAAAATGTTTATTTTATTGAATGAAACCAGAAAATTATCTCCCTTATTGCATGTTCCCACTATCACAAGTATGCAAAATAGAAGTGCAAATAACATGTACACTGTAATTTCTGTCCTTGCTTTCATGATAGCTGGTGTAAGAGCCGCTGGAAGTGATAGAGAGAAAAACATCTGTTGTGTTATGAGGAATTGGCATCTGAGCAAGACAGGGAGCAATTTATGACCTTATATTTTCTACTATCATTAGGCACAACATTGTGATTTTCTGCTTGGTTTCTGAGAAGAAGAGATAAGAACTATCTTTGAAACCAGTACCAGTCACTGTGTGAGGGACGGATTCTGTCCTGGCCTTCCACCCGAAGGGACTGATATCACAGCCCCCCATATAGAAAGTCTTCCCTCAATGCAGAAATGCAGGAAAGTTTCCTTGAGATCAAAACCACTTACAAATTATAGCTATTGCTTGCCAAAATGGAGAGAATTTATTAGTGGAAAAGATCCAGGAAGCTTCCTTGGTCTGTTTGCCTGCCAATGTCTTGTTATTTCTTATATCATCTCAAAGGCTGCATTATATGCTATCCACTCCTGTAGGTTTTAGTGACAGTCTGGACTCTTATTCAAAGGTTTCTTTTCTTGGTATTAAGTATACACTTCATGCTCATGTTTGTAGTACAAACCATCCTGCTCCTTTCAACTCAGGTCACTAAACAAAAGAAGTGTTCTGCACATAATTATAAAAACATTTTAATTGCATTTATAAATATTGTGTAAGTTTCAGGTGAATGGTGAGAATTTGTATTGAATCCTTTTGTGAAGAGCAAATCTATAAGGCTATTGAAGCCCTAATGTTTACCACATAAAATAAAAATTTCATATCATGAAATATGGAGTGATAGAAATTGTCTTGACATGTAGAACTTAAAATATCTTAGGCTAAAAAAGATCAATTTTAATCTTTGTGGAGCCAGACATTCAAAAAATTCAGCAGCTATCTGCATTTGCCATATTGCATTAATGTGGATGCTATCAACATTTCTTGACCTAAGTACAAAGAAATTGATGGGTATTATTTTTCTTAAGCCTAAACACATATTGATAGAGCCCCCACTGAGGTTACTGCAGTCTACAGATGCCATGTGGTAACTGAAGATGGCTGTTTGGATGAGTAACATGACTAAAACTAAAAATCTCAGTTTTTAAAGGCTAAAAATACAAGAGAAAACATCTTATGAGACCTTTAAATACTGATCTCCAAGATGATTTTTGTATTTGGAGTTTGAATATTTTTTTAGCTGTGGACAATAGCACTGGAAACTGTTCCCTCCAAATCCAGAAGGAAACTTTTCTAACAGATGGTTAAAACTTCAGCCTTACCTCCTCTTCAACATCAGTGGAAGAAAATGTGCTTGATCTCTTTTTCATCTTCTGTTAGATTCATATTGCTAATATGTTTTATATTATTCTTTGTTACTTTTTCTTCTGATATCCATCATGGATAGCTAATTAAAAATGGGGATTTATCTACGCTAGCCTCCATGAATCAAAATGACAGATTGTTTCATTGTTAATTCTAAAGGATAAGTCTTTTCATACGTGCCTTCTGGAGATCTGTGTCTTTCTGCATTATAGCAGAAGCTCACGTACTTAGATTTAACCCCTAACTTCAGTGTTTAAAATGTGAGATAAATCTCTCCTTTAATGACTTAAATTTGGAGTCTTTATAATGTTAAAGTCTGCACTACTATCTTGACATTTAAAGAACATATTATACCATCCCTACACATAGACTGCAAATGTTTTTCAAGAGGAGACCCATCTAAAATACTTAATCATTCTTCAAAATTAATTGTTAGCAGTAAAAAGTATATATTAATGTGTAATCTGTTTTTCTCTGGAAAGTTGTAGCACCTATTTTAGAACATTATTTTCTAAGGGTTTCTTGAGTTCTTAGATTAAATACCAACTTCAAGTGAATGCAATCAAGAAGCAAAGCAAAATATTAGAATGTCTTGAAGCCATATGAGCAGCATTTTCTTAAGATACTAAATTTGCAAGTCCTAAGAGTGATCAGCTGTTGCCTACAGTAGTGTGGGTTTTCCATGTAAGTGCTTACAATGAATTTCAAAGAGGGAAAGAGAAAAAAATGTTATGTCTCATACACAGAATTCATCATGTTGTTAAATCCCTGTAATCAGTCATCCTCCTGGAAGTATTCAAGTAGTTACACTGTAATTAACTTGCATTTGCACAGTATTTTTCAGCATGAGGAAATCTGTACGAAGTGCTTCCATTTTATGGAAAGGAATACAAAAGAGATTCAGTGTTTTGATCTGATTGTGGAATTTCTGAGCCAAGTAGGTCTCTCTTCATGATCAGAGGTCAGAACACTTTTCACATATGCTCCTCTCTACCCCCATGAGAAGAGGTTTTCCCAGAATCAGTCCCAAGGAGACATATTGGGGAAGCAGGTGGGGACTTATAAACAAGACACATTTGTTTGAGTACAATTGTAGTCATTAACAATGCAGCCATTGAGCTGCATATATGCAGAAAGTAAACAATTATATTCTGCTACTTCTAGCTGGAAAAAGTTGGAAAAATGGGAAAAATCAATTTTATTTTGTTAGATGTCTGACTCTTTCTCTTATGCTTTTCTATATTGTCATCTTTGTATAGAGCTCTAGGCTTGGAAATGCTAGATCAAATTGGAAATATTAAAAGTTTAAAAAGAGCTCCACCAAAATGTGAAAAAACCAGCAATCCCCCCCCCCAAAAAAAAAAAAAAAAAAACCAAAAAAAAAAAAACCAAAAAAAAAAAAAAAAAAAAAAAACCAAAAACAAAAAAACCCAAAAAACCCACAAACAAGAAAACAAAATTTAAAAAAACAAAACCCAAACAACAAACAAAATGGTAGGGAAAAGCAGTCAAAAAAACCCCAACCAGCTGTAGCTAATACTGTTCAGCATGAAAAATGTGGTATTAATCCTCTCTCTTTTTTTCTGTAGGAGATCATTTGAGAGCTTTATGGTCTTTCCAGACCAGTACAAAAGATATTCGATATCTTGGTGTGTCTCTATGAATTTGAAAGATATGACCTCCATAGGGGATACTACTGTTGGTTTTACACCATTAATGTTTTCCTTCATTTATTTCTGCAGAATATCTCCACCATCTTTTAAAGTGGGAATTGCCTGGGGTGACAAATTGAATCTTGAGTCCTTGCACCTGACGCCACAAGAGCCTATAAATTAGTCATGGACTAGGAAGATACAATCCTAAATGTTTCTATTTCTCATAGAAAAAGCAACCCTTGGGGTCACTAACAAAGAATCAGAAACCTAGACTTGTTAACAAGAAAGCAATTAATTATTTACACACGTGAGTATTTGCCATTAGCATCTTTAGAATTAGGAATTCTTGTTCTGCTGGATTTACTTCTGCCCTTGAGAGTCTAGCTGTTAAGAGAAGGTATTCATCGACCTTTTTTAATACTGGGAAAAACAAGCAACAGAAAATATAATTCTAAAGCAAGGACACATTCTAAATGTGTCCATTGCTTTTGATCTTTCAAAAGAAACGAAGATTATGCTATCTTATTGCAAAGCTACAATAGTGTGGAATCACTAGTAGTGACTGTACCTACACTCATATGGTGGTTTATTATTTTAGCAGATTGATGGCCGGGATGAAGCAAATAAATTATTGAGTGCTGTGAGTAATTTCACTTATGTATGTGTGTATGTATGTATGTCATTGTTAGAGCAAACAGTAGAGAAAAACCTTGCATCCTCATCTGACTCCTGTGGGGAATCTTAATGCCATTCAGGCAGGTGGAGCTTCTATGTGCTTTTTTTCCTATTCACTGCCATCCACCTATCCATCATAATGCCCTGAGAAAATTCCTGCCATGAAAACTCCTTGCTATAGCAATATATAAGCTTTCTAAATAAAGTCTGGCATCCCTGAGGGGAACAATATAGACTTCTAGGAATTCTCATATATTTAATCGGTTTTAAGGCCTGAAAAATATATTTCTGTAATAAAATATTTTAAGACCTTTTTGTCCAGGGAAATCTTTTTTCCATGGCAGGTGACCCACAGGACTGTTGCGGATATGAACATTTAGGGGTATCAAATGGATGCAGTATGATGCAGGAATTTTTTTAAGATTACTCCAAGGGGAAAGGACCCCACCCCTATTCTCCTCACCCCCAGTATCTGAGCAGTTTAAAAGCATAAAGGTCCATATTATTCCTGTAGAAATAGGCAGAAAACTCCCAATGGCTACAGCCAAAGCTGCATGTGTGCATCCAAGTGCAGTACTTTGGTTTTGAAAGTTAACTAGGATATGTAAATATAGAATAGTGTTTTGTATAGCACCTTTCATACTTGTTATGGCTCAAAGCACCTTACAAGGACATAAATGAGATACTGCTATCACAGGAAGCATGAAGGAAGGCTGAGAAGGTATTCAGTGCTTAGCAGGAGATCACAAAGCATTTCAAAGAGCAGGGCTTGATTTACTAAAATAAGCAGTAGTGGCCGGAAATACAGATGTTATATTTTTTTCTGCTTCCTCTTTCTCCCTCTCTCTTACATGCATAAAAAGATTACACCAAAATTTTGAGAGTTTTTGATCCACTGTCTTAACACTGTTTACTTCTTCTTTTCCCTTAGGCCTTGTCTTCTGAGCATTCAGCAAGACCTGGGTGTTAGTTTTGAAAACAAAAAAGGTCTTTGAGTTGTCTCAGCTTTAGCCTGACAGTGTGAAATGCTTTAGTTGTGCTGACATCATACACAGAGCTATGTAGCAGGATAGGAGCAGTCATTTGGAGAGAAAGCTCTCCTAAGCAGCTACGCAAGGTGGGCAGTTTTTTAGCACCTTCTTTAGGCACCTGTGCTGCCTGAGCAGAGAGTTGGCTCTGTCTCCGTGCGCTCAGGACTCAGGGCTGTGTGCCTGACCTGAGCTGACCAGTTCTTATGAGGAGCTTGCGTTCAGGGCCAATATCGTCACATTTAGCTTGAGCTTAGCACTGTTTTGTGAGTGCTTCCAATGTACTGGACTCCTCCAATGTTGCTTCTTGCAGTGACCCAGGTAAACCTTCACCGTGCCACCCTAATTCAAGTCCCCAGTAACTTGAACAGCAGGGTACGTATGTGGCTGAGTCTCCATGGAGCAATGAAGACCTGCCACAAGAACCCAATCACAGGGGAAATGCTGAGCAAGCAGATTCCTCTGTGAAGCTCGTGCTGAGATTTGGGGTAGCTGAAAGGGTGCGAGAGTTGATAAGCCTCTTGACCCCAAATAAAGTTAAGTTTTTAATGCAAAAGGATCAGTCATTTTCTGGAGATAATGCATTTAGCCTGAAATTCCTGACTTCACCAACTGTACAAGTTTTAGAATTTGTGGATTCTCATAATCTGTTTCTGATACAACATGATCGTTGCTTGTGCCAGTAATTTCCACTCTAAATCAATTTTTGAGTAGAATTTCTTGCAGTGACTACACAGTTCTCATTGTTTACAAGCCTCTGTTCATATTACTAACATTAAGGTTGGATTTATTTGAATATATTTACTTAATTGTTTAATTTGTCAAAACATTTAATAGAAGGTTTCTGGACTTACATACACAGTATTCACTATAAAAATAAGCAACAACATGTGTATTTGTCTGCTATTGCATTTGAAGTGATAGGATTTGATTTGGGGCAGTGCCAGGAAATTGCGACGTCTGGGTGGAATAGCTTGGATGCAATCAAGGGTTTTCTTGCTGTTCATTCTCTGCCTTACAGTACACAGAATAATAGGAGGTATTAAGTAATTATCATAATAATAAGATTACATACCTACAAGCACCCGTAGAGACATGCATGCACTATTTTACAGCTCTTATAGCTCATTATTTACCAGCTCTATTTTAACTGATTAGTTGAACTGCTTGCTTGCTTGCTTGCTTGCTTTTTTTTTATACATATCTATATAACTCTGTTAACATATGCTTCCTGGTGGTTACCCTTTCTTAGGTGGGGCTGAAGACTATCAATAATGCTGCTGCAGGACCCAGGTTTTTCAACCCAGTAGTGACTGGGGCCCATTTTGCCTCATTAACTCACCCAAGACTCCCTGTTAACCTGTAATCTTGCACTTTGGTGTTGCAGTGGGAGATGAAATAAAAATAAAGTGACAAGGTGTGATAAGAACCCCAAAGGTTTTTAAGCTGTATTGTTTTAGTTAGAGTTAAGTGAACAATTGCCTTACTTTTCAGATCATGCCAGCAGTCACATGCAAAAGCCACCTTGTGAAGGACTAAGTGGAGTGGGGTCAGGGTGCTGCTCCAAGGAGAAGCACTGGGAGAAAAAAGAAAAGCTGGAAAGGAGGTCAAGACAAGACCCCTGGGAAAAGGGACTTATTATCTGCTCCAGCTGCTGAGTGAAGTGGCATGAAGGGCTGAGATGTGGGACCCAGCTGGGAAGGAGCAGCTTTCCCTGGGTGTAGCTGCCCTTCTTTGCTCCTCTGGGGCACCCACTGGCACCCATCACCTCCTGCAAACCAGGCAGCAAGGCCAAAGTTGCTCTCCTGCCCCCACCATCTGGCTGCTTCCCTTATGTGCCTGGAGCTGACTGTCATAGTTTGTGCGCTCTGTGTTATACTGGAATAAAAAAGGAAAAATGTAACCCCCAGAAATGTACCCACAAGTACAGTTACACAGAAGAGTTTGTCAGTGATGGGCTACAGGGTAAGCGAGCAGGGCAGGTAATCAATGGCTTAAAACGCTTGACTGTTCTTTCCAAAAGGTAGTGCATTCGGGATCAGTGTGGTCAGTGCCTTTTTGATATCTGCCCTTCCAAACAGCAAACAGGAGTGGGAAATTGTGTTCATGGATTCCATGATAGTTCATGGATTTTTTTCAAAACAATGATTTCTGTAATCACTTCCACTTAAAGAGATTGCAAAGCTTGAGCTAAAACTGATGAATGCCATGGAGTCAGCAGGATGTTGAAAGCAACAGGTATTTAATCTGAAAGTTAACGTGCTTTGTACAACCTCCTCTGCATAGGAAGTGAGCTTGCAGCAGCTGTTCTGGCTATCTCAAGACATATTATGCCTTCTAGGAGCTCTCTGCCTAGACTGGCATGAGAACAAAATTAGTTCTTTTCTTACCTGTAGAGGAGAGCTATCTTTCAAAAAGCCTTAACCTCCCGCCAGAGTCCACCTCTTTCACAATCATAATATTTTAGGTAAAAAATCATAACATGTTAAAGACAATTCTGCGTTCCTTTTTTCTAGCCTCTGGCTTTCAAATTGTAGGGGTTATATTCAGGTCAGACTGTCAGCTCTCTCTCTGTAACAGTCTAAAGGCTAAATCCCTTTTAAAAAAGAAAATAAATCTTCAGTTCTCACATAATGAGTGGGTATCTGGAGCTGAGGCTTCACAGAAAAGATCAAATAGCCTAAGCCTTGTGACGGAACTGTAAGGAATAGCAGCGCCTCATTATCCCATAGAGTAACATCTCAGTTATAGTAGTCTTTGAATGTTCTCTGAGACAGACGACCAAGAATATATATAGTCCCAGTGACAGGAGATGGTACTGCTCCTAAGCTGTGTGTGTTTGGATTGTTGTTTGTGCTCCAGACTTCTGTGTTATTATAGCTGCTCACTCAAGCATTGCGTGGGGTTAATTTGATGGTTGTGGCATGTAAAATGGTAACAAGATGTGAGATACTGTGCAGAAGTTAATGACTCATGGGCACAGATGGGGCCAAAATTGGTTATGAGAGGTTGCTTGGCATTAAATTCCTGGAAAATCTGAGAATAGAGATGGAGGGTGATACTGAAGATACAGTGAACAGCTTGATCTTCCTTGCAAAGAGAGCAGGACCCTTGTCCCATTTGGACCCAACCATGAGCTCATCTCAGTCTGCACACTCTTCTCCAACAGCTGCAGCTGTGTTAGAGCAACCTCAGTGCCTGTACTAATGGGATAAAAGCATTTCCATGTGCTCTTTTCATTCACAAAGCATATGTCCCTCCCCACTGACCCCAGTCTATCCTCTTCCCTTGAAATGGATTCAAATATTAAGGCCTGCTATGTTTAATTATTTCTAAGTCTGTGTGGAAATAAAATCTTACAGCCATTTTAATGTGCTTCAAGACAGGTAAGTATAAGTCACAAATGTGCAATGAGCAATAGGAAATTCAGAAGCCATCAGAAAGCAGTAATATGCTCTGAAGAGAGTGACCATAAATTGACATGGTCTTCTGAGCCCTGTGTATAGGGTTCTGCAGTTCCTGGCCCCATAAGCATCATTCCCCAGCAAGGATCCCTCACAGTCAGGACCTGCACAGGCCAAACTCACGTGAAGGCATGGCATGGTAACACTCTGGAGGTGTTATAAACCAACCCATGAGCAGGTAGATTGCTACTGGGAAAAATTAGTCCTAAAAATTTTAAAAGCTCCATGATTTCAAATTAAGTCAAATGGAAGAGCTTGGCTTTAACCCTTTTACCTTTTTTTTTAAAATTATTATGTTCAAAATGTTTTTTTCTTTTTTTCTTGTGTGGATATAGAATGAAACACATGTGGGAAAGTTTTCCTCATTATATATACCCCTGCTATCCCTCTGCTTTGCTTTTCCCATGAGTTTCTGATTTTGGGGAAATACTGCATTATGCATGAACCAGAGAACATTATTTTTTGATTCAAATGGAGCTTTTTGTGTATATATGTATACACATTTTAACAAAGGTGTGTCTACTCTTCCCCTGTCCCCCTCCTTTTCCCAGCACAAAAGCCATTACTTTCTTCAAGTAACATTGCAGTAAAACAGCACCAAAACAAGAAGAAAACCATTCAGGCTACACTGAGGGTCAGTTAAAAGAAAACAGTACTGAAGTGTAGCTGTTCCTTTGGGAGGGCTGAAGAAAGAAGTGTATTATCTGCAAACAAAGTTCATTGAAAACCTTGGTTTGCAATTTAGCATCATTCTCTCTTCTCCCATTAGAATATCCATTATGATATCTGGCAGCCCCAGCAGCAGCAGGCAAGCTCCACTATCCTGTGGTTTTTGGGATTTTTAAAAGTATTTATATGTTTGTTGAGAAGCAAACAATCAAAATAGAAACCATGGCTTACTTTCAGTTTTCCACTTGCACTACATACTTTTTGTCATGGCCTTTTTCTCATTAATGAATAATTTCTTCTGATTCATAATCACATTACTCTTTCTTCTTTCATTACATTTTCCTGTGAAGGTTTAAATAATTGTTTCTGCTAGAAAGCTCTTCTGTTTTTTTGTTTCTAAAGACTTTTTTTTTAAAGTCTATGCTACACAGGAAAAATAATTACTAAGAGATTGGAGAGATCTTTTCTTGGAAGAGGACATAAAAAACTATGTATTATGTTTTGTGGAGGATGATACACCTAGTGATGTAGTTGAAAGAGCTTAATCGTTGTTTTCGCATGGAGATGAAACTGTTTGCTAATGCCTGTTGACAATATGTGTGCATGATGCTAGGCTTCTAGCCTGAGCTCTAGCAAATGATGATAAATTCCAGACTCTAATCAAACATCTTTCAGAAACATTAACATTTGCTAAATAAACATATTTTTCTCTCCTCTATTGCATGTAATGGATGTTTTTAACATTGTTTGCCAGTCTTTTTATAAAGCATAACAGATGGCCACTGCTTCTAATGAAATAATTATATTACTTAACCCTTTTCTTGGGTAATAAAAGACATGGGCTTGCAACTGCGATTCATATTTTCTATAAATGACGCTGATGACAAAGACAAGAAAGTTTTTGGTTGAAAAATCTATTGCCAGTTTTAAATGAAAGAATGGCTACTTCTCTCAGGTTTGATTTTCACAGTGGTCACCCTCTTTCTCTTCATAACTGTGACAGGGAAAGTTTAATCCAAAAGTCTGTGAGGAAGCACGGAGCTGTTAAGAGCCAGTTGCCAGGAGCACCCTCTTCTTGATCCACCTGATGATACCATTGCTTGAAGAATTTTATGTCAGTACCCTCTGTGTGTCTCATTTGTGTGTTTTTGGTGACATGCTAAGGCAGCTGGCTGAGTCTTATCGAGTTACTAAACTGAGAGGTACACTCATGTATGCAAGGAGCTGTATGTGGTGTAAAATGGTCTCTAAAATAGGTTAGCTTCAGGCTCCCAGGTCCAGTGTTTGTGAAATACTGGCTGGTGGGGTTAGTCTACTCTCTGAAGTCAATATTTGTGCCGTTGGAATCTGAACACTGTCAGAACAGATGCACTGGTAGTGTTCAGTAGCGTTCTGGTGAGATGGAGTCTTTTTGCAGCATGCTGCTGTGTGTGCATCTGAGTGGCAGAGTGAGAACAGACTCCTCAGATTCAGAACACACTTGATTCTTAAACATTTCAAGGAAGTATTTGGCCTTTGACACTGATGACATACCAGAGATTGCTAATAATAGCATGCCTGAACTTTTGTTAGAAAAATAAGCACATCCTTCAGCAATTCCCACACTCCTAGTTTAAATCACCACAATATCATATAAATGCCAGAGCTGATGAGATACAGAGAAGTATTAAAACCTCAGTTGAATAAAATTTTTTCTCATTTGAGAGGTCTTTTTTGCAAGACTGAAAATAAGAACTAAATTATATCAGCCAATCATTTGTCAGCACCGTTGTTCTTGGACACACATAGGGGAGGCAGGATGCTCTTGTCTCACTCTCTTGCTCAAAGCTGCTAAATTTCTGTGTAATTATTATGGCAAATTCAGTTTCATTCACTATTCCTAAAAGAAAGGAAATGTGAGTAGGAGGAAGAGTTAACTAAATTAAGATAGGGGAATTCCTAAGTGAAAGGATGAGCTTGAAGAGGATGTTTCATTTGAAGGTTAAGCTGTATTGTTTTTGTATTGTGGGGTGGGAGGGGTTGGTAAGATCAATAAATGTACCTCCAAAAGGAGATCAGACTTGGATATATACTTTCAGGTTTGCATGTTTTCGAAGCACAGTGGTAAGGACTCAACCTATTCACAGCCACAAATAATATGAAACTGATTATTTACAAAGGTAGAAATAGGGGGATATTTACCAAAATTTCATAATATTTACTATTTCTATATCTAGGAAGAAATGAGCAACAGAAAGTTGTGAGTGCAGATAGGGATAAAAGTTTGTTTCATTATGAGGAAATCTGGGTTTACCGTGGATCTTGGAGGATATAATAATTATATGTGATATTATATTGTTTCCAGAGAATTGTCATATATGATAGCTGCCCTAGTACTGAACATGTTTCACAGCTGTCTGGACATGACATTCAAAACTTGAGGTTTTGTCTGATACAGAAAATTCAGTATTTGTGTTTGCTGCTTACCTCTTTTGAAGGGGGAAAAAAAAAAAGTACATGTTGAATTAGGAAAGACAGAAGGAATATGAAAATGAGCAAGAAGGATTCATATCCATATATTTCAAGTGAATAGTTTGAGTTATCCCAAGGTTTACTTGCTGGTGTTTTTATCCCCCCTTATGCTGACTGTCAGGATATTCTGTTGCTATAGGCTAGCGTGGAACGTGCTCTGCCTTAATGGTCAGAGTTCAGTGATTTAATTTTGTTTCCACAAGCAGAAAGCTGGTCATTAACAAAAACTCTTGTGTCCCGAGGGGGTACGCATATGCTGGGAAGAAAATGTATCACAAATTTCAAGTATGCAAACTTGCGGCCTTTCAAGCCTCTTAAGTACAGAGGAATTACAACACACAGACTTCACGGTGATAGTAATGCTGGGGCAATAAAGTGTAACATAGCAACTCCTGGAATGCAGCAATAGTGTGCTTCCTCCACAGCATCAAAGCTAGGTGATAAGCAGTTGCTGATTTGAACTTATGCTCTCTTTGTGTGAAGAAATCAGCTTTTAAGCATCAGAAAGACTTAGAAGTGGAGTTGATGTCATCTTAGGAAGAAGTGGCTCTTACAGTGCCATAGATGCAAGACCTGCCTGCTGTATGCAGTTTTTAAAAATGTATTTTATCATTGCTGAGTTTATATCTGAGGCTTAGCTGAGAATTAAACAAAAGTTGCTCCAATTTTCCCTGCAAATAGAAATTTGTGCCGTTTCTACAAGAAGCTGGCTCTGCCCTGCTCAGCCTCGGGCTCTGCGCCTGGCCTGCTTGTGACCCCATGGGTAGGCTTGAGTTTGGTACTTGTGAGCCTGGGGTTCTGCTCTGACATAGGTGTGCTGGTTCTCATGTACTGGGACAGGGAAGTGGTGGAGTCACCATCCCTGGAGGTGTTCAAAAGTGCACATAGGTGCCTACCCTGCATAGGGACATGGTTTAGTGGTGGTGGACTTGGCAATGCTGCGTTAATAGCTGCACTCAATCTTAAAAGGTGTTTTCCAACTTAAGTGATTTTATGATTTACATTAAATGCTTGTAATTCTTCCTCTTCCCATCTCTCAGTCTCATAATTTATCACCCATCTACTTTTTCATACTTATTCCTGCACTTATCCCGTAAGGGCCACAACTACCCAAATACAGACACCAGTGACAGAACCACTATGACAGATATTGTATCTGGTAAACAGAGGGTCAGGTTTGGGAATAGATTTTCTTAAAATTGCTTAGCCTTCTGGCAGATGACTTTACCATCACATTCAAACTTCCCAAATCGGGTTTGGTGTGTTCTGAAGAACAAGGAAGCAACAAAAGCATTTCCTGCACTTCAGAAAAGAGCCCAAATAAAAAGTGAGTATGGATGGGTTTATTTCGTGGGTAACAAAAGTGGTGTTGTAGAACAAGCATGATAATTTTACTTCAGCTAACTACAGTACAAAAAATGCCTCTTGCTGAATGCTTATTATTGCATTTGCAGACTGGCTTCATATGTACCACATATGCTTATTGTTGTTGCATTGTGATTTCAAGCTTTTATGAAGTGATAAGCCACATATTAATAGTTTTAACAGAAGGTTCTCTAGTTGTTAACATGGTAACACCTTGCAAGAACAGCATGTTATGTCCATTTTTCATTTTAGAAATATGCAACATTCTGCACTTCAAAATACATAAGAAAAGTGTCTATTTAGTACTTAGATCTGCTCAATATATTATCTTCCATGAATTCCTACCCTGTTGCTCAGACCTGCTATAAAAATTTTCTGCCTCAGACTACAAAATATTAATTCATTTCCCAGGAATCTCTTTGGATACAAGCTGTGAAAGCAGATCTGGAAGTTGCAAGCACATTTGCTCAATCTTACTCCAAACTGAACTGATTACTAACACTATTATAGTAACAGGTGTTCAAATAATACACAGCTAAGTTATTAGCCAAGCTTGGAGGATTATTTTTGTTTTCCCTGACCATCAGTTGCATATGAATGTAATCCAACTCATATTTACCTCAGTTAAAAATTGGGCCATTTTAAAAATAAATGAGTTTCATAATAACCGGGTTCCAATCCTACGACTGTATTGAATGTCAGTGGAAATTTTCAAAATAAAGTAGCAGGTACATAATGATCACAGTGACCCAAAGAAAGTCAAAACATTGGTGTTTTGATGATAATAAATATTATGAAACCTTATGTTTATTTGCATTCTATGTATCCTAATAAACCTAGTCAAACTAAAATAAGTTAGTGCATCATGAAGAGTACAAACAAGCATAAAAATTTGAAATTTGGTGCCATTACAGTAGTTCAATTCAACCTGCCCTTCTAAGTTGGCAGTGCATGAATGCATTTACCCATGAGTAATATCTTAGTAAATGATTGTGATTTGATGTGACACATTTTCACCCCAATTTACATACCTGATAATAAACTTCCTAAATATCACCTTCAGATTCACTGGCAAAAAAGTAACCCATATGAAAGAAACAGTGGATGAAACACTGGTGGTGGGACAGTCCAGGGTCTGTGTCTGAATGTGAGACAAAGAGTTCAGACCATTAAAAGCTATGTGGTCTATTTCCATGCTAATGTTTAGTTCTTTGTTTAGTGCAGACTATTAAACATGTTTCCATGACTCATTAAATCCTCTGAAATAAAAGTTCACACAATTATAGTACAGTAGAACTGTTATTTTTATGAACAGACTAGATAATGAACTAACTTGTCCCCTTCTCTGAAGAAGGAAAATGGTTAGTGACCTCTTCTTTCTCTAAACAGTATCAAAATCCACTATATTTGATAGATAAAGGAGTGGAAAGTCCATGAAAAAATGAAAGGGGTGCATAAGCAAATGCCCATTGGGCAACTAACATTTTAAATAACAAGTAAGAATATGTACTTTGTGAACCTATTAAGTATTCAGCTTAAGAGAATATCGTAACCATAGCAACCCCTTATCACCTGTCTGAGACGCTGCAACATCTCTATGAAATGTGCATCAAATGTCCTGCTAATATTTGTAAAATGCTGATAGTATTAGCTCTTGGAAATGGCCATACTGAAAGACAGATGCATAAAAATGCTTGAGTCTCCAGATGACCTGTCTACTGTCTGATTTCTCCTTGCCCTTCTACTTTATTTTTATATATCAGTTTGATTTACCAAAAGCAAATGGTTAATGGGTTCAAGAGGTCACTGGAGGGAGCAGGATTGTGGGCACACAACGCTGCTCACCTACAGCATGCCCATAATAACCACCCACTGTTAAGTGTGCTGAAGGCTTCAGTGGTTTGTGGTGGCCAAACAATGACTACATAAAGGGAAAAGTTTCCCAAAAGAATTGAACATGAGAACAGGAAGACACACAAAATAAGGTAACTACAGATCCCCTCCTTGGGAAAGTTATCAATCTAGAAAGACTAAGAGTTGTGTCATGTATTTCATTTGCAGGATTTCAAATCACATAAAACTGCAACAATGATTTTTCTGACTGTAGAGACAGCTTCTCTTATTTTAGATGTTGCAGTTCAGATGCTCTCCCTTCTTCTTCAGCTTCTTCAGCTTTGAAGCTGCATGTGGTCAGAGCTTTACACTTCTTAGGTCTAACATGAGGATATGGCAGGTGAATTTTTCTGTGGAGTTATTTCTGTGTGCCACAACATCCTTAGGGCTAAGGATTCTAGGATGGCCTAGAGAGCTCCCTTCTTGAAGCGTTATCACCTGTTCCCAAAGGGCTCTATGCTTTGTCCTTTTTTGTGGTGTACTATGTTTTTGCACACAATCGAATACTTAGAGAAGCAGGTAGTCCCAGTGAATTATGAGTTCCTATGATAAAAGAAGTATGGAAATTGTATTTAAATCACAAGAGTAATTAAATTTTTGAATCTTTAGTATGATTTTTTTTCTCTCATTTCAGTGTAAAGTGTAGTAAATCATGTCTTTGTGCTTCCACTCTGAGTAGACATGCAGAAGGAGGAAAGCAAAATCAGTTGTTGTCAAGTGATTTGGTATTTGAGTAATATGACTGCACAACTCAGCCTAACTCTTCTGTATGTGCTGAGGGGGGGTCTTACTGTCTCATTTTGCTCTGCAGCACCATATAGTATCAAGTTATTACTTGTTAATTTCAGGTGAAAGATAGGAAACTGAGACCACCAAAAGCTTGGATTGCTGAAGATGACAGGGTATTCAGGACATCACTGAATTCCCATTGACATAAAGGATCTTCTTTGTGCCCAAGAGAAGTGGAAAAGGCTTTATGAAATGGGGGTTAGGGGCCTTTGCATATCATTGTAGTTTCATAGTGAATTACAGCAAAATTACAGCTCAGGGAGATGTCTGAACAAGAAGGAGAGAGAGTATGAGCATATGTGACAGTGTGGCCCTAGGGATCAAAATCTGCATGAAATAGTTTAGAAGGCATGCATTAACCTTCATCCTTAGGCTGATGTGCAGTAGCAGCTACTTCTGTGGGTTTTTTTCTGCTGTTGGTGTGAAATAATGATGTTGGAGAATATGTTGCGGTCAGGGTTTCCCCTGAATGGTTGCATGTCCCTGTAAATAAGCATGTGTATTTATGAAATAAGACACTCTGGACAGTATCTGCCAATTTCAGCATTGCATAAATGCAAACTGGGAATAACCTGTGAAAATAAGAGATGCAAAAATTAATGCCTAACAGTGAGAATTTTATTTCTGTGCTGAGCTTCACTTTCTACAAGTCTTACCTGAATCAGATTTTCTGTGTTTCTTCAGATTTTTGAGTATCTTCATGAAAATGTATATCACCAACTATGAAAAACAGTTTTCATGGACCAGTCTGCTTTTTTTGTTTTATTTTTTTTATTAAGGGCATCTTATAAGAATCAAAGTGGTTTGCTTGAAACCTGGAGATGTACATTATCTTTGCAGACATTGTCTTTTACTGCCAGCACTGTTTAACAAAAAGGGAGGACTGAAAAGGTGACACCTCTGGAAATGTGAGCTAAAGAAAATAAAAATTATTTTGGAGACTGGTAAACCTACACTATATATTCCTGTAATTAAAATAAATGAGGTATAGTGACTCATAAAAGTGCCATCTGAAAATAGTTTAAAAGTTAAAAAAGGGCTACTCGACACAGATAGAAGCGTGAGATCCAACCAGACCAGTCCTCCCAGGGCATTCCCAGTGAGCCTATTCATGAACACACCATTTAGAAACCCTCTTTAACTGGTTTTAAGCAATGCTCCTGGTGAGAAAAATAATGAATGTGTGTGATAAGCAAAGACTTTCTGAAACTGTCTCCAACTTAACTTCTGTGACTAATGCTTCGTGATATCTGCCCACATTCTAGAATTGCTTAATTTAAAATCCTCTCATAAGAAAGTTCTTTTGATTTTCTTCTAAATTCTTTGCCTGCTTTTCTCATTTGAAATTAGAGGAATGTGATGGTTTTGGTGTTAACCTTCCCACATAAATATATTACATGGTTGGTACCAAGGGTATCTCTGAAGCAATGGGAAGGTAATCTGATATTTCATAGGTAATCTGACCTTGATGGTAACCGCGGAGAACTTCAGAAGCTGATGAGTCGACTCATGAGTCACATATGTTAGCAAATTCTCAGTTGTATAAAGCTGTTTTCCTGGCCAGAGTTTAAGGATTTGGGATTTGGGTTAGGGTTTTTGTCGTCATTCCCCAGCCCACCCACTACAACTTCACCTCACCATCAACACTGCAATCCACTGGTATCCTGAGTAGGAAAATATTTTGTTCAGTTGTAGGGAAGAGCTCACCTTCAGACTCATTTCTTTGTCACTGAGAAAGTCTAAGCAATATAATTTAATTTTTTCTTGAAGAATTTGAACATATTTCTCTACACATTCATGGATGTCTACATGTACACACATACCCAGAGACACACACTTTTCTAGAAATAATTTCAGTAGTCTGATTGTTGTCTGGTTAATACTAACTTTTGCAATCTAAATACTTAAATTTAGTCCAGAAACTTGTAGTTACATCTACAAAGATGAGTCTTTTTGTGACTTTCATTCCTGCTTATGGCAGAGCCTTTGCTGCCCTGATTACAGTAATGTTTAAAGATGTTTTAGCATTTACAGGTATATTCTCTCCTTTATTATCCTCAGCAGTATAAAGACAACTAGAATACACAGTCTGAGAATTCCAGTGAAGGAGATGAAACACCCTGTGGCCTGGGCACAAGTAATTTCCAGGCTGCAGTTCATATTTCTAGTGTTTAAGATATGATTCTGGGTCACGCCACTTCACAAGTTTTCCATGTGACCCCGTTGCTGCATAGCTGACAGGTAACTTTTGTAGCTCCTGTTCCAACAGGCTGCCTGTTTCACAGAAGCTTTTTTTTTTCCATGGGGCACAGGGCTGGCATGGGTAGCCAAGCAAGGCACTGGAAAAAAAAGAGAAAAGTGAAAATTCCCTACAAAAATATCCTCAGGAATTTCAAATGGGAAAAGTAATATTATTAAATTAAGTTTCATGAGATAGTGCAGACTGCTGGAAAACTTTTGTGACTAGAAATATAAATAACAATATTTTAGTCTGACTTGAACTTTTAGACAGCTTTGGCTCCACTGATCTTAGCTGAAATACCTGATTCCTGAAGTCAGCAGATACTGGATGGTTGTCTCTTCAGTGGAAGTTGGCTTCCTGGGATTTTTAAAGAGATACCTGAGCTAATTTTTTTACCTCTGTATGACCAAAACTGTGTAGTGTCACTCCAAGGAAATACAGCAGAACATTGAAATATCAAATGTTTTCTGAGAACAAGAAAGATGAGGAATTCAAAATTATGCAGAAATATTCCAGCTTTTTGTGTTAATGCCTTGTCCCAGTTGAGATTTTGAAAATATGCTAAAAACACCAGTGTTTCTTCTGTTTCAAAAAGTTTTGCATCACAGAGTAATCTCTCTATATTTTTTCCAGGACATGGCACAGTCTTGACAGTGCTTAGAGTTTCTCACTTCTGACACTCGTGTGTGGCAGATGATATGTCTAACCTGTCATATGTCTGTTTTAGAGCAGAGTGGCTTAATTGTGAGTGTTACATGGGTTTTTTTGCTAAACCTGTGGTTTAGGAGCTTTTATTTCGAAAGGAAGGATTTGCATAGTTTGATGATCTCATCTAACACACAGATAATGGGGATTTGAGTAGGTGCTTGCTTACTTCAAGTGACAATTTATCAGTTTAGGCTTTAGCTTGTTTCAGTGAAATTGTGGCCAAATGAATTCTTCCTTGAACCAACCCGTGTGATCATATTTTTGGATCTATCTCCTGGAATAGGAGAAAAATATTGATTTTGACAGATACTGTTTGATGTTTGACTGATGTAGGCATGTGTCTTTTAACTTCTGCTGCTTGCCTGCAAATTTATTTGCTTATCTTGGGTCACTTCATGAGTGACTTTTGCAATTGGTTACTAAGAACTTGGTAAAAAATTAAATGTAATAAAGTTATTCTCTTTTATTCTAAGCTAATAGAGATTACAAATACATGAGGCAATTCTTGTCTTCTTTATAATTTTTCTTTTCTTGAAGGCTTCTTAGGACTGGAATATTTTTTAAAAATGCAGCAATTTAACTATTGTCTACTACTTCTAAGAGTATTGAAGTATAATTATCACTGAAGTAGCAACTAATTGTAAAATCCTAGGAAACTAAATGGAGAAACAGTGGTAAACTAATTATGATTTCCATTTAATTCAATATTTATATATACTAGAGAACAGATGTTTTAGAAACTCTGAACCCTTATAGCATCCTTCTTTGCTAGTCTTTTTAGCTTACTATACTTCCGTAGAATTTTAGAATACACTATCAGAGTCTTCTGATCACTAATTTATTACACATGACTGTGCACCAGCTTGTTCAGCCTAGCAGATCAAGTATCTGCCTTGTAGCAGATGTAGTAAAATGAAATCCAGCAGATATTATTCTTTTGATTAAAAAGCCTTAATCAAAAAGTCTAGTCAGTGTAGTCCTTAAGGCAAGTGCAGATTGTTTAACCACCTTTTTGACTGTTTGAGCTGAGGATTACATGGGTTGCATAAGTGATGGAGAAAGAAGCTGTCCTGAAGATATCTTCCCTTCTCTCTTGCCTGCAGCTGGTGCAGTCCCAAGTGAGATCAGAGCAGTTTGAGTGATTCTGTAAAGGGTGAATGTTCTTCTAAGGGTTCTTCCTCCAGCAAGAAGACTGAAAGATGCCATGATGTTCAGTGATCCTCTGGTCATTGTCAACTCTGCCTGTTTTACTGATACCTTGCTAAAAGTTTGAGTCTTGAAAGGCAACAAAACCCAACCATCCCCCATAAGGACATCTTTGTGCACTGTCACTGTGGCTTTCAGTGTGTGTCTGCACATGTAAGGATGTCTGACGCTGCTGGTCCTAGTTTTAAAATTATGTTAGAAAATGTGTGTGCATTTAGATGTCATGAGTCAGACATTCTGCCAGCAGTCAGTTTGTCTTCATTGCGTTCACTGCAGCAATGTTTATAAAAGCAGCTAAATACTGCTTTGTGAGATCCAGCTCTGTACAGTCTTACATTCACAAATGTTAACTGTATAATTTGAAATCATTGCATGATAACATTCATGTCTTGAAAACAGTTTTCCCATATTCAGGATATTTCAGAATTTTTCCTTATTTTTTAATACTGTCTTCTCATAAAGTTGTCTCCATCTTACAACCTCATATTTTGTGCCCGTTCTTCTAGAAGTTATTTTTACATGCCAGAGTCGCCTTGAGTTAAGTATTCTATTGTTATATGGGGATATTAAGAAGTATTTTGTATTCTGGACATCCTGCTCTTTTTGCAGGTGCCAATTTAAAATTGCCAAGGGAGGGACTATAAAAACTATTAGAAATGAATTTCAATGCCAATAGTTTCGGTGTGAATATTACATTTTTCTCTCAAAGTGCAGGAGTCTAGCTGCTTGTTGTATTTTGGAAAGCATGTCTTTATTAGTTGTCTATATTGCAAATATATTGCCTTTAATTTGTGATTTAACTCATACCTGAAGAAGCTAATTTTCAAGCTAGGGTTGTTTCTTTCTAACCTATATGCTGGATCATATTTTTCGCTGCTGCAACTCTTTCACTCCTACCATATAATCAGATCCTGGGGTTTGGTCTTTGTTTGGCACAGCTCAGTAAAGAAATGGAGTGGTTCTCTGTCTTTAGCGTATATTAAATTCTCTGGACCCAGGAGGATTTCCATGGCAGCTGGAATTCAGCTAATGAGAGAAAAGTCCTTTTTGCCACTTCCTGTTCTATGCTTCCCCTGCAGCTGATGCACATTTATCTTGGTCTGTAAGCTGTATTACAGAAAAAAAAAAACAAAAAAAAAAAAAAAAAAACCCCAACAAAAAAACAAAACAAAAAACTATTAAAAAAAACCAACCAAAAAAACCCCAAAACTCCAGCAACTGAGTGATCCCACATTAGGCTGTTTTGCATTTGGTCCCAGTTCAAAATAATTCCGGTGTTTGGTAATTTATTAGAAGCAATGAAAGTAGATAAAGGAAGGTTTAGTTAAAAAATCAGGAGCAAAAGTTTTAGATTCTGGAACAGTGCTAAATTTTTGGTATCAAGATTTTTGTCTTTGCCTTGTCATAACATAAAACCTTCAAAACTGCACACTGCATTGATAACCACTGAACTATGCCTCATCCCACTAAATTTAGATTAACATTTTAAGAAATAGGTGATGTGCTGACAAAGAGTGCTCAACACCTAATTTACTATGTCTCTGTAAAAAAATATGTGATATTTTTACATAATGTACCATTTGTCACCGGTATTACACAGAGGGGGGGATTTTAATAGGAACTCTCAAAGCTTTTTTGCTACATAAACTGGCTCATGACACTAATATGTCCAAATATTACATCTTTGTCTTACTTAAGTAGCAATAGGAGGCAGGGTTTTTAGTTAGAGCCCAACACCCTGAGTTCTCACAAGTGCCTGCTGACTCCTTTTACCAAGTCAAGAGCAGAACAGTACGAACCACACTGAAGATCTTCCTGACCAATTCTGCCAATAATGGAAGTTCTGATAAAGTATGCCCTGCCTTGATTTTGCTTTAGTGAAGGGGGAAGCATAATCCTTAGACACGAGGCTAGATGGAGGGCTAGTGTGTCTGCCCTTTGTGTCTGGGAGGTGTCTGGTGTGTGATAAGAACTGCGGCAGGCATCCACAGTGAGCAGCAAGGTCAGAGCTACTTTGGTATTTCTGTGTCTGCTGGTGTCACTCATAACTCCAAAGGGTTTGATAAGAGGCATATGTGACCATTACTGCTGATAACCATGTTCACATAACATAAAACTGCCAATGGTTTGATGTAGCTATTTTACTTTTAACTTGGATTAATTAAATAAGAATCCTTTAAAACTGTTGCAGTCCCTACCATGACTTTGGTGTGGCTTATACAGGTCTTTGCTCCCAGTGATGGCTGGACTTTCACCTGGCACCAGCTCCTCTGGTTGCTCTTACCTCCACTGGTTCCACTAGACTGACTCTAAAAGTTTCTTCTGTCAGGAATAGAATCTCATTTCCCTTCCCCAAACCCCATATTACTTTCTCATGCATGCACATACACTTGGGTTATAGATAGGAAATCCGATTTTCAGAGGAAGGTGTAAAAACCAGCACCTGTCTTCTCACATCACAGACGGCAATTCCTTTTTTTCACATTGAGCTGTTCCTCTGTGTCTTTGGATGTTGACTACCCTCAAAACCACTCCAGATATAGATCCCCTCTTTTCCTCTTGTGCCACTCAGAATACTTTAAGAAGTGAAGTGCAGGACCTAGTTTTTTGAATCCTCTGTGTGTGATAATACCACTGCACCCCCTGCAGCTGGTACAGACTTATCTTGATCTGGACTACAAAAGCTGTATTACACCAAAAAACTCCAACAACTGATTGTGGGTTGATCACAAAGGACACTCCTCAAAGGTGGAAAGTAAATGGCATAAACAGAATAGGAGCTGTTCGTGATGNCTGAACATAGGTCATCGATTTTAATGGCTTCTTTTTTCTTTTTTTTCTTTCTAATACTAGAAATCAGTTTTCATCCTATACAATCAACTTTTTTGATGCCACCTTCAGTAAAATGCAGAACCTGTCCAATCCTGCAAGTTGTGTATTTTGTATGCGATAAGGTGTCCGTATTTCCAGAAAAGTTATGCAATTGTTTTCTCTTTACAATGTTTGAGTTCTTACAGAAACTTTTGCTTTGAAGCTCTTTTCTTACAGAATTTTTTTTTCCTTTGTGAAACTCCGAAGCTGTCCTGATAATCCTTTTCTTAAAGCCCTGAAATCAGATACAAGGGTTTTGTGTGAATCCTTTATAATCCTTACTAATTTCGTAAGTTTTGAACTTTTTACTACATCCTCTTCACCCAGGTAGTTTACCCCTAATGTTATAATTACTTTGAAAAAGTACATTTATGTTTTCTTTGAATGCATCCTGGAGAGGATTCTGACAGATTTAAAGCAGTAAAAGGTCTTCACATACCACAGACTCCTTTCAAGTGACACGTGTCCCCTGAGCTATGCTTGGGGAGCAGAGGACAACTGTTCCTGTTAAGTGCTCTTAATGCACTGCACTCTCTCCATTGCAGCTGCTTCAAGCTGTTGTGCAAGTGGGCAGTATTAGACCATCACTGGGGCATCATTCACTGGTCCTCACATTGGCTAGAGAGGATGGTTGGTCTTACCCATACACAGCATGTTAAATTGATCCCTGGAGATGGTTGGTGTTGTACATTAAAGCATATGATTGGATCCTTCCTCTTGAGGACACAGACCAGGCAGGAGTAAAGCTTGTCCTGGGTAAAGTGTAGTAGTGGTTTCAGTCAAGTTTTCCCTCCATCCATGCCATGCTTCTGATCTAGACAGTGCCAGTAGAATGCAAGCTCCTTTCTTTGTTGTGGTTGTGAGAAAAATCATTATTGTCTTTAAATGGGAAAACAAGTAAATACATATTTCATATCTTTTCTTTCTTTCCCTGTTGTGTACCCATTGCTGGAGCTTATCATAAGTTAAAAGTAAATATATTTTTGGAAGCTTTTAATTAAAGTCCTGGAAACATATCACTGTAACTTTTTTTTTTTTTTTT
>VWZN01009446.1:7795-33754 GCA_013396955.1 Regulus satrapa | reverse complement strand
CCCATGTTTTCCAGGTCCCAATTTCTTCCCCATTGTGTTCATCTTGGATAATAAAGGATCACCTGGAAGAACCCACAAAGTCACACAGCACTTTTGGCCTATTTACAGCGATTTTCTCCCCGTTATCAAAGAAAGGTGAGGCACCCACCCTCCAGTGTTTGATCTACTCCTTGCAAAGCTTTTCCAAAATGTCCCAGGAGACCAGGGATGGAGGTACCTTCATTTGTCATGAGCATCACGTGGCTTCATCAGCACCACTCCCCTTTGCCTGGATTTCTCCCCAGAAACAGCTGCCCTCGGCCACCAATACAAACCCAGAGCTGTCCACTCTGTCCATGGAAAAATAAAGGAATAAAAGCTGAAGGACTTGCCACAGTTTTCATTTTTAAAAACCAAGAGTTGCTGCACGGAGAAGCATTTGCATGTGAGGAGTTTGCATACAGAGCAATGGGTGGGTTCTAAAACACTTCTGCCCCTCATCAAATTTAAAAAAATATATATATTTATATATTTACATGCACAGAGTCCAGGGGAGGACAAGCAGAAGCTATAGGGAAAAAGATTCCCAAGATTAGCAGGAAAACTATGTCCAATTCCCCTCAGATTTCAAGCTGCCTGTTGGTGGGGTTGGCTTTGTACTGGCTTTTAACAAACTGGCTTTTAACAAACTGGTTTGGGGCTCCCTCAGCATCACAGGGTGGAGAAAGAGGGGAATTAGGGATGGGAAGAGGAGGTTTCCTTCTCCAAAGGCAGAGGGGGGTGAAGAGACCCCTCTGAGAGGGCCACGGCTACGGCTGACAGTGACACACACAGGGACTCTGTGCCTTGTGGTTTGGCTCCTGCACTGGAGACGTTCAACCACAGGAGATGCCCCAAAAAAACCATCTCAGAGCATGGAGTTGGTGCTGGGAGCTGGAAAACTGTTCCCACTGTTGGGAAAACCATGCAGCAACTCCATGGCCTTTCCCCCCCTCCATTCCCACCCTCCCTGGCGGCCCAAGAGCCACAGGGCAGAGTCACCACTGAGCTGGACCACCGTCCATCCCAAAGCCTAGGGCACACCACGGGCCCCAAATCCTTCCCGCCCCCCTCTCCTGCCAAACAGACCGATGGGATTGGTTCTGTTTATCCAAGGAAAATTGAAGGAACCCAGCAGTGACCTTGGCAACAGCTGAGAGAGGAGTGGCCTCCAAATTCCAACCTGACCCTGCCACGGTCCAGCATGGCCTTTCATCCCCCATGTCAATCCACGTGGCAGCCAAATTTATCCAAGGAAAATGAGAGGAGGAGGAGGAGGAGGGTGTGGGACAAATCACTGTTCTGCTGGACACAGCAGGCCCATTATTTGGTCCTGATTTATTTATAAGTCTCACAGCTGGTCTTGGAACTGCCTCTCGTTGTGCCCAAATTTAACCCTGGAAAGCTTAGGAGAATGAGGATGTGCATCCCGTGGGCTGGGGGGAAGGAGCTTAGGTAGCCAGAGGTGGTGAACCTGTGAGGTAGTCATGTGATTCCACTCTGAACAGCTGGATTTACTGGAATTTGTTTCCAATATGCTTTTTTCCCTTTTTTTTCCCCCCCATCTGATGGAATGGCAACAGCACAGGCCCAGTGGGACTGGCAGCCACCGAGTCCTTGTGGGAGGATTTTGGAGATGGGCACGACTGGTGGATTCTGGGACACCAGCCCTCCAGCAGTGGCTCCTTTTCTGCCCCTCAGGTGGCTTCAAACCCACACTGGTCCTCCCAGAGACACCGGAAATCCAAATTCCTCTTGGAAGCAGAAATGCTAAGGACACAACCATAAAAACTGGCCAGGCGGGGCAGGTGTTCACAGTCCCACGTAGACTGCCCGGAATGGGCTCAGTGGGACACAGGTGACACTTCTGTCACTTGCTTCTGTGCTGCCCCTTGTTTGAAGGGTGAGTTTGTCACAGGTCTGTTCTTCTATGCCCCCACAGAGGCTGAGATTGTCCCCCCCAACAGCACGGCTCCTGTTCTGGCACAGCACTGGTGCCACATGCATGGTCACACCACGAGGGACAGTGCCACATCCATTGTCACACCGTGAGGGACAGTGCCACATCCATGGTCACACCAGGGCTCCAGTGCCACATCCATGGTCACACCGTGAGGGACAGTGCTACGTCCATGGTCACACAGTGCCACATCCATGGTCACACCATGGCTCCAGTGCCACGTCCATGGTCACACTGCAAGGGACAGTGCCACGTCCATGGTCACACCGTGAGGGACAGTGCCGCATCCATGGTCACACCATGGCTCCAGTGCCACATCCATGGTCACACCAGGACTCCAGTGTCACATCCATGGTCACACCATGAAGGACAGTGCCACGTCCATGGTCACACAGTGTCACATCCATGGTCACACCATGGCTCCAGTGCCACATCTATGGTCACACCGTGAGGGACAGTGCTGCATCCATGGTCACACCATGAGGGACAGTGCCAGGTCCATGGTCACACAGTGTCACATCCATGGCTATGCCATGGTGCTGTCCAAGAAAGTCCAAGTGAGGCCTGTCACAGCCAAGCTGTCACAGCCTCCTGGGCCTCAGCAAAGGGGCAAAACCCATCCTAAAAGGTCTTGAGACACGAAGTCGCTCCTGAGTGACGAATAAATACCAGGATTGCCGGAAGAAAGCACTTGGGAATCCACGCTCCCTCCAGGAGCCTCGTCAGGAGATCAGTCTGCAGTCAGGGCTCATTTGAAATGAGCTGCGTGGGTTTCAGTCTCGTAAAACCGGACAGAGTTGGGGCCAGGCTGGCAGGGGCTCTCCTGCTGCCTCGGTTGATCTTGGCGCGGGGTCATTCCTATGTACAGGTTGTTCCCTGGGAGAAGGGAAGAGTTTGAGCTGCTCTCGGAGAGGTGCGAAGGGAGGCGGCTCCTAATTCTGGTGCCTCTTCATGTGCAGGGCCAGGTGGTCGGAGCGGGAGAAGCAGCGGCCGCACGCCAGGCACTTGAAGGGCTTGGCCCCCGTGTGCTTGCGGTAGTGCCGGGTGAGCTCGTCCGAGCGGGCAAAGCGCCAGTCACAGCCTTCCCACGTGCACTTGTAGGGCTTCTCACCTGCCCAGGGGACAGCCACAGGTCACACGTGTGCCCAGCCTCCCAGCAACACCCCTGGCCTCTGGAGGTGCCCACCTTCCGTGGCACTGCCAGGGCTCTGCAGAGCGCACAGCCCGGAGCCCTGAGGGACCACGGGCTGAGCTGCACCACACAGGTCTCGTCCCTCTTGTGCCTACCCAGCCTCCCAAAAACACCCCCACGCCTCTGGGAGACACCGAATTTCCTTGGCATTGCCAGGGTTCCCCAGAGCACACAGCCCAGAGCCACTGAGGGGCTGAGCTGCACCAACCAGGTTCTGTCCCTCTTCACCCCTGGCCACTTTGCCTTCTAGTGCTCTTCCAGTTCCTGTTGGATTTTGGAGCATTTCTGGCTAAAAACAACTTGTGAATTAGTTTGTTGGTTTTGGGGTTTTTTTGTTTTTTGTTTTTTTTTTTTTTTAATAGAAAGACAAAAATTCATAAGAAAGGTTTGAGTGATGGGACCCACCAGGAGGAAGACAGGGCTTTAAATCTAAATTTCAATCTGAAAAATCTAAATCTTTTTAAATACCCAGTATTGGTGGCTGCCCCATCCCTGGAAATGCTCAAGGCCAGGTTGGATGGGATTTGGAGCAACCTGGTCTTGTGAAAGACATCCCTAAAGGATCAGACAGCCTTTAAAAACCTCTCCCAGAGCCAAACCATTCCAGGATACCATGACCTAACACTCCACGCCTCCAAGTTTCCCTGCCAGCAGCTCTGTACACAACCTATTGTGCTTCCTTCAAAGCATTCAGGTGATGTCATCCCCGTGCCCTCTCCCTCCCGAACACACCCATTCCCAACTGAAATCCATTCAACCACGAACCTTCCCAGCCAGCTGGGAACTGGGCTGGAAAAGCCCGCGGCGCTTCCAGCCAGGCCACGGGGCTGAACCCTGGCTGCAGCCCTGTCCCCACGCTGGGCGTGGTGCTCTCAAATATTAGTGCTGCTCTTAACAGCCTGAACAAGCAGGCAGAGATCAGGGAATGTGCTGACATTCCCGACCTCAAATATTTACCCTTTCCGGGGCCAATTGCCGGGCGCAGCGGCGCGGCGGGAGCGCACGTCCGCACGCAGCACGCGTGCACGGGCATGTGTGCCCTGCCCTGCTGTGCTTCCAGGGATTCCTTCCTCCCCAGGCTTCCAGGGAGCCCGTCCTCCCACAGCCTGCTCCACAGAACCAGGGAATCCTGGAATGCCTTGGCTTGGAAGGGACCTTAAGCCCATTTTCCCCAGATCAGGTTCCACCAGACCACTCCTTCCACTTCCACCTTCCGCAAGATCCAAGTCCTGGCCTTGAGTAAATTCCAGGACTGGGAATGCCACGTTTGGCCAGGGAAGTGAAATCAGCCACAGCGAAGTCTCTAGTGCCTTGTCCGCAGTGGATACAACACAAAAACACGGATACATGACCTGGAGGAGGCAGAGCAGCAGGGAGCACATCACGCTCCTCCAAAAACCCCCGGACGCTGCTCCGTGGGAAAGGGAGGGGGTTTATGGCTCAGGTAAACACTGCACTTGCAGAGGAGTTACAAGGAGTCACTGGAGGGGGGGGTGGGGTTTATGGGATCGGGACATGCCAAGACAAAGGTAGGATTTCCCCAAAGGCAGGATTCGCCCCTTGCAGCCCAGACATTGACTCCTGGCTGGGTCAACCCCACCCAAGCCCTTTGCTTTCAAACAATGCCAGGTTGATCTCCGGGACAGAAACCCGAGGTTTTCCATTGTCCCAGTTCTCCATTGTCCCGGGAGCTGGCTGCCTCTCCCAGGACAGCACGGCAGGGCGGGCTCAAACAAAGGATCCAAGGTGGCATTCCCAGCCCCGGGGGTTTATGTTTAACCTCACAATGGCACCCAGGAAATGAATGGTGGCTCCAGGAGAGGAAAACACCCGGCCCATGGCAACGGGAAACCACAAGGAAAGAGCTCCCAGATCATGGACTTCTCAGGCAGGGCATGGGAGAAGGGAGTTTTAACCCTTCAGGCGACGGGGCTGAGGCAGGATTTGGGGTGAGCCCTTCTTCTTGCAGCTCTGGTGACGACCTCAGCAAGGCTAAGGCCTCCAAAGCAAAACACGAGGCTTAAAAACATTGGATGTAGAGGTCCTGGGCCAGGATTGTAGGATGGCTCTGGATTGGATTCCCTGCTTTTTGCTCATCCCACACCACCCACCACCACCAGTCCCTCTGACTCCTCAGCTCACACCCTCCCTCACCTCTCCATCCTTCTCTCTAACAGCAGGAGAAGGGAATGAGGCAAAGCCATTTGGATTTCCTGCCTGATTACTGGGAAACCTGGAAAAACCACTGTATTTTCCTGGATTTCAAAGCCACCTAAGTTTTCCGGGGTACGTCTTTATATGTGACAGGTAAGGAGGCACCCAACCCATGGATCCTGTCCTGGGCACAGAGCTCCCAACAGAAGGCACAAGAGATATTTAATTTAATTTAATTTTAAAGCCCTGATTCCAGACTGTGATAAATCCCTATCGGCACCCAGTTCTGGGACAACATCCTTCCTGTTCCTTTTTTTCCACCCCTTCCATGCTGTTTTTCACCCCCCTCCTCCACAGCCCCTGCCAAGGAAACATCGTGGCTCACGCACAAAGTGAAATTCTTTGTTTGAAGGGCTGATAAGGGGAGGAAGGAACGGAGCCAAGGGTGAGAACCAATTCCAGCCGCAGAACGGGGTTTGGTCGTTGTTCATAAAAAAGAGAAGTGAACTCTGGGCCTGGCTTAATTGCTCTCAGTAAAGATCAGCCCTCCTATAAAAGAGATTTATGAGGGCACTGATGGTTCCTGGACTACCCGGGGATCTGATAATGTTTCAGGTATAATAAATGCCTTAATGAGGGTGCAGGGGTTTGAATGCAGTGTCACGGAGCTGGGATCAGCCCAGGGGAGCTGTGCTGGGAGCTGGGGGTCCCTGCTGGCACCGTGGCACCCTCAGGAATGAGGGCACAGCAGGGATTGGGAGCCCTTCCCTGTGTGGGTCCAGAGGGAGTGAGACCCAAGGAGACCCCTGGGAGCCGTGGGGGGTTTGACACAAAGAGATGCCCTGGTCTCCTCAGAGATCCTAAACGTGCAACATGGGCCTTACAAAACCTTCCTGCAGGATCAGCCCCGGGTAGGATGTCTCAAGGGAAGAGCTCAGAGTGACCAAAAAAAAAAAAAAAAATCAAAGAATCAAAGAACAGATCAGGTTGGGAGAGACCTTAAAGCTCATCTTGCACCACAGTAAATTCCACTATGCCAGGGCGCTCCAAGCCACAGTGTCCAGTCTGGCCTTAGACAATTCCAGGGATCCAGGGGCAGCCCCAGCTGCTCTGGGCACCTCTGCTGCCCACCCTCCCAGTCAGGAATTCCTTCCTAGTGTCCCATCTAACCTTGCCCTTTTTGAGGGGTTTGGTACCTGAGGCTGGCAGCATTTCCTGGAGCTGCTCTTACCTGTGTGAGTCCTCTGATGTGCTTTCAGGTGGGAGCTCTTGGTGTAAACCTTTGAGCAACCTGCAAGGATAGAAAAAAGCACAATTTCCCTGTGAGGAAGGGGCTCTTGCTCAAACAAACTCTGATATTTGAGGGGAGGGACAGAGCTGGGCCGTGCAAATAAGCCTGACTGGGGCTCAGTATTAACTAAAGAGTGTTTGCTCTTAGGCAGACAGACTTTAACACCTTCTTCTGCCACCCATGGGAATTGTGCTGGGAATTTGTTGGAGGGAGAGTCAAGCACAGAGGTTCAAACCCCCCCTTCCACCAGCAGGATGAAAAGACAATTCCCCCACATTTCTGGCTCTGTGCTGTCCTGTCTCTCTGGGTTCTAGTCGGGGCTGATTTCACTTTGCAACGCTGCGTTTTGTAACAGTCCTGGCCCAGCAGACAACGCGGCACAAATGTTCCAGGAAGCAGGAAACAGCCAGGGAGAGTCACAACTTGGCTTCCAGGTCCCAGAGCAGAGCCAGGGGGAAGTGTTTTCACAAGATCAGCATGAACAGGTTTCATCAAAGACAGGGTTTAACAGAAAAAACCATGACTGGGGAAAAGTTCAACAGCAGGTGTTCAAAACAAGTCAGATTTAATTTCTCTGAAGTTTCAGTTGGATAAAGCTTAAGGAAGCCTCTACTGCTCTTTCTGGCCCAGCTGCTTTGTTTTTTGATGAGGACATACAAATATGAATTTGAATTTGTATGATGTGCACAAGCAGCACATTTTTCACCCTAGTGTTTCTCCCCAGTTCTAAGGAGCCTCTTGCCCAGGATCAGCCCTTGGTCCTGTCTTGCTGAGGTGGAGCAGGAGCTGCTTTTCCCCTTTCTGGCAGGAGGGACAAGGGGTGGTGGCCCCATTCAGTTTTGCTTCTGCTGCTCTGAAGCTTTGGCAGCCTCTCACATTTAGGAGAGAGATCATGGAATGGTTTGGGTGGGAAGGGACCTCAAAGTTCCTCTGATCCACCCCTGCCATGGCAGGGACACCTTCCCCTGTCCCAGGCTGCTCCAGCCCCAGGGTCCAGCCTGGCCTCGGGCACTGCCAGGGATGATCCAGGGGCAGCCCCAGCTGCTCTGGGCACCCTGGGCCAGCCCCTGCCCACCCTCCCAGGGAACAATTCCTGGATCCCAATATCCCACCCAGCCCTGCCCTCTGGCACTGGGAGCCATTCCCTGGGTCCTGTCCCTCCAGGCCTTGTCCCCAGTGCCTCTCCAGCTCTCCTGGAGCCCTTCAGGCTCTGGAAGGTTCTGGATGGGGGCTTTACAAACAGGTCTCCTGTGTTCATCTGGCTCCAGGTGCGAAGTCTCCAAGCCTTCTTCACTTCCTCACACAGACCAGGCTGGTGGAGAATTCCTTGCCTTTACTCCTGACTGGAGTCTCCTCCAGCTAAGCTTTCAAGGGAGGGATCACACAGATCCCTGCTCCATCTCTGCATGTACAGACCCAACGCTTATTTAGCACAGATTGGTTTGGGTTGGGTTTTTTTGGGTTTTTGTTTGTTTGTTTTCCCCCACAGATCAACATCCTGTGAAATCCAGCTTTGCCTTGGTGCAAATCCTGCAGGATGAGCCTCTGAGCACTCAGATATGAGGAATGTGTCTCAAGTCTAATTCCACCTTTCATGTCCTCACCATGACCAGCAGAAGATAAGAAATTCAGCACAAACCATCAACCACCGGCAGCTTCTGGCTCAGGAAGTCCTGATCCACAGGATGCCAGAGTGGGAATTTGTAAGCACAGAAAGATCTCTCTCAGCCTGACCTGTTCTTATGCAGTTCCAGGCGTCGTGGCTGGAAGCAGGATCGGGAGCAGGCAAAGCCTCTGGGCTGACCTCCAGCCACTCCCGCGCCATGCAAATCTCACAGGAGGCAGTTAGGAAGTGACTTTCCTTATTCACCCACCCCCACGGGAAAACTGTTTGCTAATCCACAAGTGGTCAGCACTGGGGATCAGCCCAGGAAGTGGGAGGTGTGTCCTGGCTCCGGGAGTGGCCATTCCCAAGCCCTCAGATGGCTCTCACTGGGATCTCTCAATAGGATTTGCTTCCCTGGTGTGTGTCATGGAATCCCAGACTGGTTTGGGTTGGAGGGAGAGCTCATGCGAGTTCCACTCCTGCCATGGGCAGGGACACCTTCCACTATCCCACCCTGCTCCAAGCCCTGTCCAGCCTGGTCTTGGACACTGCCAGGGATCCAGGAGCAGCCAGAGCTGCTCTGGGCTGATCCCCAGCTTGAGGGCTGGGAGCAAAGGGGGACAGAGGAAGGTGTCCCTGCCCACAGCAGGAGGTGGGATGGCATGGCCTTTACACGTCCCTTCCAACCCAAAGCACTCCATGATTGCCCTTCCACAGCTCCTGCTGCAGCACATGGAGCCGTGGAAGGACGGCACGGGGATATTCAGCTCACTGCCTCTTTGCAAGATCAGAATTCCCAGACAGAGTCCAGAAGGGCTCTTGCTGGGAATTCCTTGCTGGTTTTCCACACACTGTGAGAGAGAGGGGAAGGAAGGTTCAGTGGGAATGACAGAGTGGCTTCATGTGGCTGCTCAGGGTTGGGAAAGACCAGAGCGAAGCAACAGCTCCAGGAGAGGAGCAGATTCCCAGGAGAAGATTCCCCGGTGCAGATTCCCAGGAGCATCCCTGACTTTGCAGGAGCTTTCTACTTCGCTGAGTCACTTTTGCCATAGTGGAGAGGGAAAGGGACAAGACAGGAGACACACCCTGCTGGTTGGATCGACCTCTTCTACTCCCTCCCACTTCCCTGGGGCTCCTTCCACAGCCTCATCCCAGAAGGATCTCAGATTATCCTCCCTGTGCCAGGAGACCCCCGAGCCCCCCATGAGCACACCTGGGTAGTCACAGTGGTGGATCCTCCTCTTCTCCAGCTCGGGGTTGTTGCGCCGGTTGTACTTGGGGGGCTGCATCACGACGTGCCCCTGGGAGAGGCCCCCGACGCCATTGGGCACCGGGGGGATCTGGGACGACTGGACCAGCTTCAGTCCAAAGGTGGCTTCGTAGGAGGGTGGGGGAGAGATGGTGTTGATGAGCTCGGGTTGGTTCTCGGGGCTGCCAGGCTGCGAGTTAGGGGGCGAGGGGGGCAGAGTCACCCCCGGGGTGGGGTAGAACTGCCCAGGGATGTTCCCGAAGCTTCCCTGTCCCTGGGCCACGTGTGGGTACTGCTTGAGGGGCCCCGCCGGCTGCACGGGCCTGTGTGCCACGCCCGCCATGGAGCCCGTGGACATGGTGACCCCGCTGAGGCAGCTGATGGCCGTGGTGCTGCTGGAGGAGGATGCCAGGGTGGGAATGTCGGCACTGGCAGCGCCCAGGGGCAGCTGGAAGAGCTGGGATTGCTGCGGGTGGGCGGACAACGGGATCTCCGCGGGCATCTCCTGCTTGATGAAGATGTTGTTGACTGCCACCGACTGGGGCATGCTGAACACGCTGGTGAAGTCGGGCAGGGTCTGCGTGGGGCCGGAGGAGGACGAGCAGGGCTGGGAGAAGCCGGTGCCGGGCTCGGTTTTGATCTGCGGGAAGGGGCCCATGGGTTTGGGGGGCCGGTAGAGCCCCGTGCGCAGGTGGGTGGTGTCGGGCAGGATGACGTTGATGTTCACGCTGTAGGGCGTGGAGCTGGGCTTCTCCGTGGAGAAGAACTCGTCCACCACCGAGGCACTCTCCCGGCGGTACTTCTTGTCCGGGAGCATCGGGACGGGCGGCACCTCGCTGGACAGGTACTTGTCCATCTCCGAGCGTGCCTGCGGCAAAAACACAGACAGGGCAGCTGGGAAAGGTGACCTTGACACCCGGGGGGGGGGAGGCCAACATTGGATGGGGACTCGAGTGAGCAGGAAATGGAGGCAGCAGCAGGAACAGCCCAGGAACCTGAGCTGAGGTGACTTAGTCAGGGTCTGACTCAACCGGACTCCCCAAGGCTGAATCAGCGTCCTCTGTCCCACTTCCCCTCTCCCTATCTCCCTGATAACACCCGGCAGCCAGCAGAGGATGCAGGTAGGACAGAAATCAAACCTGATAAAGGGAAGCAAGCTTTGGGTACAAAGCTTTGGCCAGACAAAGAGCAGGACTGAGCACCAGGAATGGGATGAATCCAGCCAGGGTTACATCTCAGGCACGCTGGATCTGCAGCCCCCCTTGGACATGCTGGCTCTGGCCTCTTTTAAACTCAGCAGCCTCAGGAGTGTTTTATTCTGGCACGGTCTCTTTAATGAACTGAGGAGTTCTAGGACAATATCTTTAATTAATTGGGAATAATTTGGGCCTAAGTGATGTTGCCACTAATTCATTGTGTTCTGAGCCTAAGATGAGAACAGTTCCTGCCTCCCTGCCTCACCTGGGCAGTGACTCAGCCCTGGCCTAACCTCTGGCTTAGTTCTGGTTTTACAGAGCTGTTTTTACAAGCCTGACTCCTCCAGGCTACCAGAACCTCTGGCTCTAGTTCTTTCCCCTCCTGGTTCCTGCCTGCAAGGGCATCCCACTGCATCCAGGCCCAGCAATCCAGCATCCTGATGGAGGCAATACTCAAGGGAATTCACCTTCTGGTACTGCATGACTCAGGTTCTGCTCATTGTGGTTGCAGATCCCAGCACTAAAGCTCTCGAGCAGAGCTCCAGCCCTTAATTATGTGGTTCTCCAAGTGTCAAAGCCCTCATTCCTATGGAGAGCAGCTGGAAAACCACCAGGTTTCCCTGGCAGAGCCTGGAGCGCACTCCAGGAGGGGGAGCTGAGCTCAGCCCACGCCCTGAGCCGAGGTTTCCAGCCCTGAACTGTGTCACCACGGTGCCATGGGCCAAAGTCAGCTCCGCTGCCACCTCAGGGCTCTTAACAAAGCTGGGCGGGAGCCAAGAGATTTCCTCGCCCTTTCCAGGGAAAGGATCACGGAGCTTTCAGCTCATTCAAAGAGCTTTGCACCTCTGGCAGCTGGGCTGGCAACACTCTGGGCTGAGCTGGCTGTCACAGGGACAGCCACAAATCCACCCTCTGCCACTGGGGAAGGAGCTCAGGGAGCCGGGCTGGGAAGGGCCACAGTGGGACTGTGTGGGCACAGCGTGCTGGGAATCCTATGGAACCAGGGAACTGCTATGTGGGGAAAAGACCTCCAAGGACATTGAGTCCAACCATGACAGGTCTTGTCCAACGTGGAGGTGCTGGAAGTTCCTGTCCTGGTTAAGGGAGGCTCAAACAGCCCCTCTGGAGAAGGAGCCCTTGCTCAGGCAGAGCCTACAGCTACTTGTAGAGCCACGGAATATCCCCAGCTGGAAGAGACCCACAGGATCATCCAGTCCGGCCCCTGGCCCTGCACAGACTCCCCAACAATCCCACCCTGGCATCCCTGGCAGCACTGTCCAAAGGCTCCTGGAGCTCTTGGGGCTGGGACCATTCCTTGGGGAGCCTGGGCAGTGCCAGCACCCTCTGGGGAAGAGCTTTTCCCTGATCTGCAGCCTGACCCTCCCTGGCCCAGCTCCAGGGTCCTGTCTCTGGTGCCTGCCCTCACTCTTTACCCCGAGGCATCAGCAGGAGGCAGGGAAGGGGCTCAGAGAGCTGCACCTCCATCCATCCAGCCATCCATCCATCCATCCATCCATCCATCCATCCATCCTCATGGAGAGCTCCAAGTCCCGAGTCCCTCCCTGCTCCCCGCAGTGCCCAGCACGGGTTCCCTCCCTCAGGAGAACCAAGGCAAAGCCTTGGAGCCCAGCCCTGGGCACTCCTGGCACAGGCCAGGTTCCCTTGGGAATCAGCTCGCCTCGGGCAGCTCGGGATGCCGCACATTCCTGAGCAATGAACAGCCCCACTTGGCAGGAGCAGGGGCAGGGCAAGGTGCTGGGTGCCTTTTCCTTCCACACTTCCCTTATCTCTGGCATTTCGCTTTCTCACCTCCAGTTCCCAAGGGAAGGTCCTTCTGCTGCAGAGGACCAGGCAGGAATAGAAATGGGGAAAGGAGTGGAGCTCAGAGGGCCTTTCCAAATGAAAGGAGGCCATGGAGGGCCCTTGATTGGTGTCACCCTTCAGAATCACCCCTCCCTGCAGAGCACAGTCTCGTTCTGGCCTTTCCATTAAAAATCTCCAGTAATTCCCATTCAGGCTCCTGGAGAAAGGGGCGGTAAGGGACAGCAGTGGCTGTCACCAGATGGGAGGACATCAGCCCTGCCCCAATGCTCTGTGTGTGCAGGACCTGGACAACAACACTCTGACCCCATGGAATTCTCTGCTGTGCAGGAATCCCAAGCACCAGCATCCTTCCCACAGGGAGAAATGGGAACTTTTTGTTTGTGGCCCAGAAACACCTGGAAAACACTGCCTGGCCTGGTGCTGGCACCTCCGACCCCAAAGCACTTCCCAACAAGTGCCCCATCCAAATCCACGGCTGGGGGAGCTGGGGAAGGGGCTGAGCCCCAGGAGGGGCTGAGGGAGCTGGGAAGGGGCTCAGCCTGGAGAAAGGAGGCTCAGGGGGGCCCTGGTGGCTCTGCACAGCTCCTGCCAGGAGGGGACAGCCGGGGGGGGCGGGCTGTGCTCCAGGGAACAGGGACAGGAGGAGAGGGAACGGCTCAGACTGGGCCAGGGGAGGGCAGGGTGGAATGTGGGGAAACCTTCCCCAAAAAGGGTTTTCCAGCCCTGTCTGGAGTCCCCGTTGCTGGAGGGATTTAAGAGTGGTGTGGATGTGGCACTTGGGGACATGGGTCCATGGTGGCCTTGGCAGTGCTGGGGTAAAGGTTGGACCCCACGGTCCCAGAGGGCTTTTCCAAATTAAACAATTCCATGATCCTGCAAAGTCCTCAGCTCAGGATCAGCACAGCTGAGGTGACCAAGTGCCACTCAGGTGCTCCTGGCTGTCACTCCTGTCACAGCCACTGGGATCCAGCCTGTGGGGACACCCAGACCATGGGGGTGACAGTGACACACTGACACAGGGGACTGGCAGAGATGGAGGGACACGTCCCAGATGGAAGAGGGGATGGAAGGAGGGAGTGGACAGGAGTGGGAATGGGGAGTGGGGAACGTCCCAGCCCAGTCTCTTGGGGACTTGCATGTTTCCTCTTCCCAGCAGGAGCAGGAGGATGCAGGGGAAGGAATGAGGGAAGCCACTCACCTCCAGGATGAGCGGTGGCATCCGCTGGTCCATCCTCATGGGGTGCAGCTGTGGGAGGCAGGGCTGGGTTAGTCAGGTGCTCTCCCTGGCATGGCCACCCCAAAGATGCCCCAAATTCCCCTGGCCAAGGAGGACAGCACCGACCTGAGCCCCCCAGAGCCCCCAGGTGTCCCCCTGGCTGCCAATGGTGCCTCCTCCCACCCCACACCCTGTGACACAGAAGCAGCAGGTGGTTGCCCACCACGGGTGGAGCCTGTCCAAGAAGGAGCAGGGAAGCCTCTTTGGAAAGAAGAGACAAGTGGGAAGTACAGAGCTCTCCTGAGGAGACTGAGGCCCAGCACCTTAAATCCCTTGCTCATCCCCACAGGTGACAAATGCTCACAAATGTCCTGCACCTCTCCCTTCTCCTGCCTCCGCCTCTCCCAGATTCCCGCTGAGGGCTCTTCCAAGATCCTTCAGACCCAGATCCTTTCTCCAAGGTCAGTGCTCCAGACAGGCCAGTCCTCCAGCACCAAGAAGAGGGGAAGAGATCTGGGACTCATCCAAATCCCAAACCAGTATTTACCAGCTTCCTGTGGGCTCATTCTCATTCCACAACCTTCTCCTACTCACTCCCAGGAGAATTTCAGGTCCCAAAGCTGGAGACTCCATGTCCTCTGCCTGTCCCCGTGCCATGGGACAGCAGTGACCTGGAATGATCAGCCCATCCCTTCCTCCCTGCCACAGGCAGGGCACGAACCATTTCCTGGCTCCTTCTGGGAAGGATTGAATTTATCCCACACACAGGGTGCTCCGCTCACCCCAACAGTGCACGAGATGTGAGCCGATGGAGAAAGGCCCCAGAGCCTCCCAGATGGAGAGCCACCAGGTTCTCAGTGGGATCATGGGCCCGGTTTTCCTCAGTCACTGGCCAGACCATCCCTGCCAGCACTGGAGAACAGCACGGGGGCAGGAGGCACTGGACAACTCGGATTGCATGGCCAAAAGAGTCAGGATCAGCAGCTCAGGGAGAAGGAGAAACACCAACAAACCTTTGGAGTCCAGAGGGACTGGGATCACTCACAGAATCCCACGATGTTTGAGCTGGAAGGGACCTCAAAGCTCATCCCATTCCACTGTCCCAGCGTGCTCCAAGCCCCAGTGTTCAGACTGGCCTTGGACAATTCCAGGTATCCAGAGCAGTCACAGTTGCTCTGGGAACCTGTGCCAGGGCCTCCCCACCCTCCCAGGCAGGAATTCCTTCCAATATCCCACCCAAATCCACTCTCTTTGATTTGCAGCTGTCTTTACATGCCCAGGAAGGGAAAGCCAACAAGAACCTCCTCTCACACAGCCAAAGCACTGAATTCTGGGGGATTTTCACCCCAAAGTCACCCAAGTTTGACCTGGAGAAGCATCTCAGGCACTTGGCAGAAAAAGAAAAAGAAAACCAAAATAAACACGAGGAGAAGGCACAAACCAGCACTTTGTCCACTCCAGTAAGGCCACTGGACACCAGTTTGGGTCACTGGACCAGCAGCATCACATTCAGCACACCCAGACCTGGTGACCAAAACTCTCTGGAGGATGGGATAACCTCAGGAGCAGCCCATGGGAGAGCTGGAGGATGTGAAGCCCCCAGCCCCAGTCCCAGCCCCAGTAAAGCCAGTGGCTCAATGAGGAGAGCAATACCATCCCACCTCTCCAAGTGGATTTTCCAGTGGTTCGTAGGGGTGGACATGAGCCCTTCCACTCCTGCCAGTTCCCATAAATCCTGCAGGAGCCTGGGATTTATCCCCTGGATCAGATGTCCCAGGCTGGGAGAGCTGTTATCAGCACAGAGATCGATTCAAGCAGAGTCCAGCACAAACACTTCTTGGTCGGCCCCAGATAAACCCGGATTAACCACGAGCACGCAGGGCTGGGGCTGGCGGGGCGGGGCTGGCCCCTGATTAAACACCTCCTAATCTGCAGGTGACAAATGACAAGCGGCCCGAGGAACATCAGGTGTTGTCACCACCCGGGCAGCCTGGGACAGGAGGGAAATCAGTGTTTGCTGAACAGGCAACCGCTCTGAAGGTGGCACTGGGAGGGGCTGTGGGGACAGCGGGGCTATTTCACCGGCCCCGTGCTCTGGCCACAGCTCCCATTCCATCTTCCACATGGGACATTCCTTCTCAGCTGGATCCTGCTCACACCGAGCCCCCAGCTGGTGCTGTCACCGCTGCAAAGAGCTCTGGGGACAGGGGGGCAAGAACAATGTCACCAGCGTCCGTGCTGGGCAGCCAAGAGCATCCAGCCCTGGGGCCCAGCACCAGCGGGATGTGGAACTGCTGGAATCAATCCAAAGGAGTCACAGAGCTTCTCCAGGCTGGGAGAGCTAGGGGTGCTCACCTGGAGAGGAGAAGGCTCCAGGGAGAGCTCAGAGCCCCTGGCAGGGCCTGAAGGGGCTCCAGGAGAGCTGGAGAGGGACTGGGGACAAGGGATGGAGGGACAGGACCCAGGGAATGGCTCCCAGTGCCAGAGGGCAGGGCTGGGTGGGATACTGGGATCCAGGAATTGTTCCCTGGGAGAGTGGGCAGGGGCTGGCCCAGGGTGCCCAGAGCAGCCGGGGCTGCCCCTGGATCATCGCTGGCAGTGCCCGAGGCCAGCCTGGAGCAGCCTGGGGCAGTGGGAGGTGCAGGGTTGGGTGATCTCTGTCCCCCTGACACAAACCACTGTGTGACTGGATGATTCTCTGACGTGGGGGTTCACGGCATGGGGAGCAGCAGGACATGGGAAGGGGGGCTGTTCCCGGGGTGAGGGACCCCGGAGCACAGGTGTGGCACAACGGTCGCGCCACAAACCAGCCCAGGCTCTTTCTCCTCCGTGCACCTGCACGAAACTCCAGCCTCCAAGGGAATCAGCAAACAATGGGCAGGATAATCATCAATCAACCCCCCTGGCACGGCCCTGGCAGTGCCCCTTTGCAGGCTCACTTTATAAATAGCCTGTATTTATATCCAGATTTGGTTCAATATCAGCATTTATTGTCTCCTGGTTAAATATTGACCTGGGTAAATATTTGTTCCTCTGATCATTTGGGTTTGATACCGACCTGGATCGACGTTATTTTCTGTTTGTTCCTCAAGTCTCCTGGAACTCTCTGTAAAACGGGATTAGCAAAGAAAGCCCCAGGACTCTTCCTTTCAAGTGCCCAACGTTTGGCTGCTGTAAACAACAAAGCCGTGTTCCAGACGGAATCTGAGCTCCCGTGGGAATGTGCTGGGCCCAGGGAGGCCCTGGATGGGCTCCCCTGCTCGCTCAGTCCCACAGGGGCTCGGAGCAGCTTCAAAAAATTCATGGATTATTTGGGCTGGAAAACACCTCTAAGGTGATCAGGTCCAAGGTTTACATCATCCACTCCATACATTTCCCCTTTTCCTGCCTCAGTTCCCTGCCAGACGCCATCCTGCCCAAACCTGGGGGTCTAGAGCAACTCCAGGATGAGGTGCTGCCCCCAAATTATTAATGGAATTTCATTCATTCTCCAGGTTTGAGCCCATGGACAGCCAGGAGATGGGAAGGGTTATCCCAGTGCTCTGTCCTGCCCTTGTGTTGGAACTCCCTGGGCACATAATGACTTCCCAGGAACCAGGGAAGCTGGGAATCTCCATCCGGGCAGCCCCACTCCCAGACTTGCTGGCTGTGTTTGCAATTCCTTCCCTCTGGCAGCTGATAAATGCTCCCTCAAAGGCAATCCAGTTCAGGTATTTATCACCGGGATCATGCCACAATCCCAAAGGCCAAGAGAGCCGGGGAAAACACCCTCATCCAACTCCAAGGTCAAGGGGCTGGAAGAGGAGCAGCTGGGAACAGCCAGGCTCCAGCAGCAAGCAGAAACCTTTCCAAAAACAAAGCCATAAATGGACTGAAAAATAACAAAACCTTGGAGCCTGGAGTGGGAAGGGGCACAGGAGCATCCCCAGATGTGAGGGAGGGGGGCTCCCATGCTGACTTTGGGGTTGATCCACATTTTTGGGCAAGATCCCTCTTCTGTAGAACCAGCAGGAGCCACTTGGATGGAGCTGGAAGGAAGGTGGGAATCAGGGACAGCCTCTCCCCTGGCCCAGCGCTCCACCCGGTGTGAGCACAACTCAAGGTGTAGGAAGGGAGGACATGAGGATTGAAGGGAGTTGGACCTCCACGGCTTTGAGGATATTCCCATTCCATGATTTCTGAGCTGTTCCTGCTCAGCAAAGGCTGAGGGGAAGCCCCTGAAAGGCAGTGGAGGTTTTCCATCAAAGCCAAGGGGAGGTTTTCCGTCGAAGCTCCTGAAGGTCGATCAGGGCTGATTCCTGATGGGAGCTGCTACAGCCATTTGGATGGTTTTGGGGGAAAAATGAAATGATTTAATGTCATTTCAACTCCATGGAGCACGAGAGGCTTGGAGCTTTGGAGCTGCTCCAGCCTCAGCCAAAACACGGCAGGACTCAAGGAACCCTGGGTTACACGGGCATAAATCAGTGCTGGATTTGGAATTAGCCCGGAGTAGGGGCCCCCTGCAGCTCCACTGCTCCTTCTGGACTCAGCTCCATCCCAGAAATGCCTCCCCCTGACTCTTGGATGTCACAATCCCCAGGATTACCTGGATAAATTTATCCACCTGCTCCTGGCCACAGGACACTGGGTCTGTCTTTGAGCTTTCCAGTTCAAACCCCTGCCCTAGGTTCTGAACATGCTGTGGGAGAGGCTTTGGAGATCCCAGGGACCCTCCCCAGCTGGGGGGACTCACTCTGCTTCCCTCCATCCCTGTGGCAGCTCACACTCCTCTCCAAGGCACATTCCCAGGGGCTGACAATGCGATGAGTCACTGGCTGCTTGCTGGGGCTTGCGGAGCCCTCCTGGCATCCAGATCCCATCAAAGAGGCCACAGATCCTGTTCTTCCCAGGAAAACCACCGGGCAGACCCTGGGCAAGGTCAGGTTCCACGTGCAGACAGCAAATCCCCCCATCCCTGTGGCCCAAACTTCCTCCCAGAGCAGCTGGGAAAACAAAACAAAGCCTGAGGCAGTGGGGAGCGCTGGGTTGGGCCAACTCTTCTCCCAAGCCTGAACATCCCCAGGCCAAGAAGATGCTGACAAAACAGGGAGAGAAGGGGACATTGGAGCAGGTTCACTCCTGCCACTGTGCCCAGTATTTCATGGAATCATGGAATGGTTTGGGTTGGGAGGGACCTTAACCATCACCTCATTCCACCCCCTGCCATGAGCAGGGACCTCTGTGCTCCTGGAGTTTCTTCCAGACCCAGCGCCTTACACCCAAACCCTCCCTGTCCACGTCTCCCCTGTGTCTAAAGGAATCCCCAGTTGCTGTTAATTAAGGGAGGCTGATTATGGCACAGGAGAAAGCTCTGAGCCCCGCAGAAGCTCCAGTGGGAGCGTTCGGGAGCCTGGGCATTGCCAAGCCTGGGAAACAATAGGACTGGGACACTCCTGGGATCCCCGAGGGGATAGCAAACCCCAAATTAATGGATTTGAGTTCCTCCCATGCTATAGAAGCAGAAAAACCCCCAAATATTGAAAGCTGTCCAGAATAAAGCATTCAGAAATGTTCTGGATGAGGAGCTGGGGAGATGCCCAGATTTTCCCCACAGATTTGGGGCTTTTGCATAGTTTAGAGAACATCAAACCTGTTCATTGTGAGGAATTTTAATACATCCAGCCATTCCTGGGTTTAGCTCTCTGAAACACCCCCAAGGAGCAGCAAAACGATAATTTAGTAGAGACAACATTAAAATATTTGGGGTCAATAAATACACAACAAAAACCCCCATGGCTGGATGGGCTGGAGAGCATCCACTTCCTCTGGCCTCTCCAGGATGGGTTCAGACCCATGAGAAAAATTACCTCAGGTGTGAGGGATCTGATAAGGGATGGATAATATTCCTGGGGTTTTGGGATAAACTTGTGTTTTCAGAGCAGCTACACCGGAATTAATTCCTTGCCATTCCCGTCTCCTGCTTGCACTGAGAAACCTACAAAGAATGAAGTCCTGAAATGCATTTTAATACTTGCAAGTCCTGCTCTGGGTGGGGAACTTGAAGGTCCCTCCCCGTCACGCTGAGAAAACAATAATTTCCCAAGAATTCTCGCAGCATTTATGAACTCAATGAAAGATTCTTTGTTTGAGTTTCAAGCCGAGCTCGAACGGGGCTGAAGCTCTTTGATGTGGTAAACAGCCTATGGGTTTGGTTTTTTTTTTTTTTTTTTTTTTTGTTTTGTTTTTTTTTTTTTTTTTTTTTTTTTTTTTTTTTTTTTTTTTTTTTTTTTTTTTTTTTTGGAGGGTTTTCATGCTAGCTCAAGTTCTGAGAGCGTCTGAATTGTAAACACGAGTTCTCCAATCCCCAGAGCCCGGCGGGACCCTGTGACTGCGGGAATTCGCCAATGGAGCACGAGGAAAGCAAACACTGTAATCAAGCTCGCAAGACGCTCGTAAGCGCGATTATTTGCAGTGGATGGGTTGGATAAAAGAGCTCACTGGAGCAGGGAAGGAGAACAAAAACAGCGCGGGGAGGTGACCGAACAGGTTTGAGAGGGGAAACTCTGCCGGGCGGGGATGCACGGGCCAGGAATGCATTCCCAAAGGCGGGGAGCGAGTGCGGGAGGAGCGGGGAAAGCCGCTCATCCCCTCCTTCTCCAGCTTGCCCTAAAGGAGCCAACACCGACCCAGCAGGCGCTTTTCCAGCCCGTCCAAGCGGAGGGCAGGTCGCAGGGAGGAGGACGAGCAGGAATCCTCGTGGCTTTCCTTCCCTCGCCAAACCTCCCCGGCAGAACAATCAGCCTTTGTCCCGCCGCCGCAAACCCCGGCTCAAAGTTCGGCCGGGCGATTCCACGAGCCCTTTCCATCCTGGCTCCTCACTCCCTGCTGCGCCCACCCGGGGAACTCGGCGGGGCTTCCAGAGAAATAAATCAAGGAATACTGCGGGTGAGCCCCCCGAATCTGCCGGGGTTTGGCTCACGGGTTTGACCCAGAGCTTCCCGCAGGCTCTGGAGCTGCTCTGCCATGGGACCAGCCCCTGGCACACGGGTGGGCTGGGGATTCTCCTGAGTGTCTCCCTGCAAAATTAGAGGGATAAATGGATCATTTTCTGGGAATCTGTCCCGGTTCCCTGTGGTCCTGCAGGCACATGCCAGGCACAAAGCCCATCGGACTTGCAAATCCACGGGCTGGTCCGGAAAACATTGGGATCAGCTGATCCCAAAGCAGAACAGAGGGAAGGAAGGATCCCTCTCTCTGGAGATCCCTCGTGTAAAGCTCCACCAGCTCCCAAGCCCATCCTCCTGCCAGAGGGATCGGTGTTCCCATTCCCCCTTGACAAGACTTAACTTCCCACCTCTCCCAACCCATTCCTGCACTGCCTGGAGCCTGCCCGGGCTGCCAACACCATCTGGAAATGGATTTTGCACACTTTCATGGGATTTCTGAATGGAACTTCTCCAAAGCCAGAAGGATCCCCAAGGGAGGGGATTCTCCCCAAGCATCTCATCCCAGGTCCAGAGCAAAATTCCAAAGGGGCCATCTCCCCTTTCCCTGCAGAAAAGCCAAATTTATTCTCTGCCTGCAGTTCCTGAGATCCCAAGGAGCTGCTCAGTGCTGGGCACTCGAACATCTGTCCTGAAAATAAAGGAGCTTTATTTATGGAAGGCCCTGACCAGGATCCATCACCCTGGTTCCAGCTGGGCTGTGCAAGGCACTGGAGCACCAAGGAGCAGGAAAACCATCCCTGCTCCAAGGGACAGCCACCCTCAAGCCACTGCAGCCACATTCCTGACAAGGATGTGGCAGAGGAAGTGCAGGACATGGCACAGGGACAGGGCAGGATCGAAACAGCTCCTGAAAACTGGAGCATTCCTAAAAATGCTGGATCCAGCTTCTGCTGTGATCTAGAAGCAAAATCCCTGCCAGGATAAAGTCAGAGGAGCCCCACAGTGCTTCCACGCTGCTGGAAGTGCCATTCCCAGCACTGAGGAGGGGAAGTGTCAGGAAAAGCTCTGGGAACAGCACTTTCCTGATCCCATCTGATGTGTCCAAGCACCTCCCAGATGCTGGAGATGTTTTATTCCTCCTGCTTCCCCCCCAGCCCAGAGGGGGCTGAGGACAGGATGGGGAAGTGTCGGTGGGGCAGGAACTGGATCAGGGGACACAAAGGGAGCCCTGAAGCTGTTCCTCAGCCTGCAGCCAAGGGAAATCCCTTTCCACACTCACCAGGATCTTCCTGGTTTCCACTGCAGCCTCAGCCCCACAGGGAGCTCACCAGCCCCACCACAACTGCCACTGGGGCCTGGCACAGGCAGGAAGGGGTTAAACCGAGGGACAGGCTGCCCTGCTCCCTCCTCCCAGCAGCTCCTGCCCTCTCTCAACAGTCCCAGAGCCTCCAACACCAGAATTCCCAGCTGGAGCCATGGAGACAGGGATTGCCTTTCCAAATCCTCAGGACAGTGGGTGGCAGCGCCACCGCCCCATAACTGCAGGGAAACCTGGAGGAGCCAATTCCTGCCCTGTCCTTCCAGGCCCTGGGTGACCCCAGGACGTTTCTCCAGCCCCAAGTGCCTGGGAATGCTGCAGCAGCCAGGTGGGAGTAAGGATAAATCCCCCAGGCCTCTCACTCATCCAGGGGACCTGACAGCCACACCAAGGGATCAGCTCCTCCTCTCCTGAAATGTTCCCTGGACATGTCTTACATTACTATTATTATTATTATTATTATTATTATTATTATTATTATTTCCATCGTTATTATTATTATTATTATCATCATTATTGTTCCCTCCAGCATCAGCTGCTGGAGATTTAAAGAGGAAACTGCTTTTTCTGGCTGATCTGACTCAAATCGGGAAGGAAAAGTCCTTTCTTCTCACAAGCCCTTTTCCTTCTTTTTTTTCTTTTGTTGGTTGGAAAAGCCAAGGAATGGGAAAAACTGATTGGAAATTCCACAAAGGATGGGTTTCCACCTGAGTCAGAACCAATAAAATTTTAGATAGCAAAGAGTTCTCACCTGAAAAGCAATTTTAGGGGGATATATGGCAAGGGGACTTTGAAACTACAGGGATAATTTGCTCCTGCCTCTTCCCAAGCTCAGTCGGCCAGAGCAGTGGGAATTGCCCTGAACTGGAGCCTGACAGGTCACAGCCTTTGGCACCAGCCTTGTCAAACTGATAAAAACCCTCTGGAGCAAGGGCTTCCAGCCCCGCAGCCTTCCAGCCCTTCCACCCTTCAGCCACGGCTCCCACAGCCCCTGGAATCCCCCAGGACATGGAAATCTCCTCCCCGTGGGCTGTGGGGTCCAGCCCGGGGCTCTCGGGGTGTCCCACCCTCAGCCCTGCTCCTGGCTGGGTTTGGGGTCCATGCTCAGCTCCACAGCAGCTCTCCCAGGATCCCCCCTGCCCACAAAGGGACACAGGAGGGTCCATGGCAAAGGGGTGACACCTCCAAGGCCAGCCCTCCGCTGCCACCAGCCCAGAGCAAAGTGGGACCGAAGTGGGGACAGGAATTGCCTCTTCCTTGGAAGCGCAGCAGGACGGGGTGGGGTGAAGGTGTCTCCAACCATGGCTGTCCCCATGAGGGGGACAAGAGGTGGCTCAGGGCCAGCCATGGCCACCCTGCCCCACTGGCCATGGCCATGCTGCCTCATCCCACCCGGATGGAAAAAGGGAAAAAGCCAAGCTCGCCCTTCCTGAGCCCGTTCTGGGGGAGGTTTGGAGGGAGCTGACAGCTTTTCCCCCCAGGACAGGCCCCAGAGACAATCCCCACCTTTCCAAGGGCCACCTCCTCTGATCCCCATGATCCCCAAAGGAAGCAGCAGAAACATGGAGGGAACGGCTCCCCCGTTTGACCCCACATCCACGAGCGCTGCTGACAGCCCCTGTGGATCCTGGATCTCCAGGAAATCCAGAGATGGAAACACGGCCTTCACCTCCCTCTGCGGGACAGAGCCCCAAAATGGCCCTGGGAGCAGCGGTGACGTGGGGACGAGGGAAGGGGCGGTGGACACGCGGCCGCAGCCCCTGGCCGGTGCCAGCCGTGCTGGGGTGCCCTCGCGGGGGTCTCTGGAGGAGCAGCGGCCGGGATGGGATTCCTGCGGGTCCCTGGGGCCGGGCCCGGAGCATTCCCGCCCGGATCAAAATGGCGCTGGGGCCGTGGGGCTCGGGGTTAATCATTACCCTGGGCACCCCGCGCCCCACGGAGCGGGACGGGGGGAAAGCACAGCTCCAGGGTGGGGCCGGGCCTGCCTCTGCCTCCTTCCCAGTGGGGAGAGCGGCTGCAGGCTCCGCTGGTGGGACACAGCCCCAGCAGAAGGGCCCAGGAGAGGGGTGGGCCTGCAGGAACATCCCAAAGCCGCTCATCCAGGTCTTTATCTAGGGGGAATGCTATCAGGGAATCTCAAGGAGCATTCCTTCCCTGCCGTGGCAGTGGAAAAAAAAAAACAGAGAATAAAATAAAATGGAAAATAACGTTCAGTTTCCCGTCCGGCACACGCAGGCACAGCAATCCAAACCCTGAAATGTTTCCCAGCAGGAGAGCCCCTGGACATTCCCTGGCCTGCCCAGGGGAGAGGGATTGAACCCTGGAGCGGGAGCGGAGCCCACACGGACGAAGGGGAGTTTGGAAGGCAGACAGGAGGCAAAAAACCCAAACCAAAACTCCCAAGCGAAACTCAACACGCCCAGGAGCAAACCCAGTGGAGGGGGAAGCGGGAGCCGACAAAGCCGGGAAAAACAAAGCAGAATTCAGCCCAAATCCAGAGGTTTTCGGGCGGCTCCGCGCACCTGAGCGGGCGGGAGCGGCCCCTTCCCAACGCTTACCTGCGCCAGGTCGGGAGGGTTCTCCAGGGGCCGGGAGGGGGCTTTGATGTCCTCGAAGACCGGGGTGTCCTCGTGGGGGTCCCCGGACATGCTGACGGGTTTGAGCGGTGCCAACACCGCGGCGTCCACCAGCCCGCTGCTCATCCCCGCGGCCCGGCACGGGGACGGGGCCCGGCCCGGAAAACGGGGAAAAAGGGGGGAAAGCGGGGGAAACTAGGAAGAGGAAGGGGGAAACAAACCCCTAAGGCGAGCTGGAGCGAGCTGCGCAGGTGGGAGGCCGGTGGCGGGTCGGGAGGCTCTACCTGGCCGCGGGAGGAGGAAGCGCCGGGCTGGAAGCGGCGCAGGGTGTGGAGCCAATCAGGCTCCCGGCGCCGGCCCCGCCGGGCCACCCGCACATAAAAGGGCGAGAGCACGGCCGGCAGCTCCGGCAGGGGGCTCGGGAAGCTGCGGCACCCCGGGATTTAATCCCAAAGCCTGCCCCGAGCCGGGTGGCCGTGAGCGCTGTCACCGGCCGTGATCCCGCAGCGTGCTCGGGACGCTCCAGCACCTCAACGAAGCTCAACGCCAAGCTCTTCACCAGCCGTGATCCCACACAGAGCTCAGGGAGCTCCCACAGCCCGGGATTCCATCCCAATCCCAGTCCCGGAGCTCTCTCAGCAGCCGTGATCCCACACAGAGCTCAGGGAGCTCCCACAGCCCGAGATTCCATCCCAATCCCAAACCCACGCTCCATCACCAGCCGTGCTCCAACAGAGTGCTCAGCAAACCCCAGCACCCCAGGATTTGACCCCAATCCCAACCCTGAGCAGCTGGTCGGGAGCTCCATCACCAGCTGTGTTGCCACACAGAGTTCAGGGAGTCCCAGCACTCCAGAATTCAATGCCAATCCCAAACCCTGAGCCCTTCCAGGAGTCTCATCAGCCACAGTGCCCAGGTGGCTCCAGCACCACCAGGATGGAGAGATCAGTCCCCAACCCCAAGGCCTGGAACACCCCCCAGCTGGGCACTGCCCCCACACGGAGTCTCCTGCACTGAAACAAGGGAGTTATTCCATTTTTTTACAGACATGGGTACTTTTCCATGAGAAAATGGCATTTTTCCATGAATAATGGTTCAATTTTGCATCAAAACTAATTTTGAGAGGAAATTCCTGCTTGCTCACACTTCTCATTCCCAGGGAGAAAAAGTGAAGGATCAATAATTAAATTAAAGGATTGGAAATGAAAGTGAAGGATCAAAAATAAAAGTGAAAGATCAAAAATAAAAGGGACAAAACCTGAAGGAAAACAAAAGCAACAGTTGGAAAAGCACAGACACGCAGGAGGGCACAGGGTTCATATGGAGACACCAGGCAACTGTGTTTGGGTTTCACCTTTGGAAAGGAAGGAGTGTAAGCAATACAAGGGAATTAAAATCACATTACTGGCAAAGAACTTAAAAAAAAAAAA
>VWZN01009445.1:22668-37327 GCA_013396955.1 Regulus satrapa | reverse complement strand
TTTTATGATAAGTCAATACCTTAACTTTCTACCCTGTTTCCACACCTTTCAACAGTCTTCAGTCAAAGAGTAACTTAATTTATTCATCTATTATTTTAGTTGTTCTGGAATACAAAGCAGCAAGTCACATAAAACTCAGGCTGTTAGGAAATTAAGTAAATGCACTGTAAACACATATTACTAAAATATGCATGCATCTACTTAGATAAAAACAGTGATTCACCTATATGTTCTTGCTGCCTGATTTTCTTTTTCCTCCTGAACTTCAGAATTCAGGTAACTATTCTAAGGAGTCCTATTGCACATACCTTCCCTTTGAGCAGAATCCCATCAGGCTATATCTCCTGCATTTGAAGTAGTTAGCAAAAAAATCTATTATTTTCTAGCCTGTGCCAACATGTTCAACAGAGCAGTGCGACTTTTCCTATTAGAAGAATACAGTCCTTTAGTCAAAACATAGCTATTAGAATTACATTGATTTTGCACTTTAGCTCCATGTAACAGAGAAAAAAAAAAAAAAAAAAGAAAACCAAACAACAAAAGAAACCCCACAACAACAACAAAACCCAAAACAAACAAAACCAAAACAAACAAACAAACAAACACACACAGAGCAAAAAAAATTCACAAAAAAAAAAATCCCAAACCTGAACCAGAAAGTATGTACTACACATCTCTTCTTGTTTGTCTATTTGGTCTATGGAACCAGAAGTGTGACTCATCAGAAAGGTGGCCAAGATGTGTTCTCACAGAGATTCTGGTAGAATAGAACACCACTGTGAAATGAATATTATTTATTACACAATATTGGATAAAAGTATTTTAAAATAACCAGGCTGAATTTGGTCAGTGTGTTTCAATTTCCTCTAAGTATTGGTGAAAGAACTGTCATTTATTATTACTACTAATAACAATTATAAAGGCCCAAGTCATATCAAGGCCATATTGTGCTAAAAGATACATAACTGTGCATAGGTAACAGCTCTTGGTTCTTGTCCAAAATTTACTATAAAATAAATAAATAACATTGACAAAATTTGAGTGGTAAAAAAATTATTTGCAGTAGTTCTAACATTTGATGAAATCCTGAGAAATTGTATCTCAAATAATCTAATTCATTACCTGCTCCCATACATAACAGGAAATATTGATTTTTTGAGTTCTGCAGCATTTTTTTAAACATTAAATTAAATTTTCTGACAATCCCAAGGAGATATAATTTTTTTCTGCTCCATATGGCTTTCATAAATATAAAGTTTTATTACAGCTAACAAAGCATTCATGGCTGTTCCACGGATGCAGAAAACTGAGTATATGGGTGGAGGCTTTCCCTGCATACCACAGTGAAGTATTTTGTAATGTTTTTTATAAAACGTTTAGTACAGTTCTGCCTCCATTTTGTGCTTTCAGACATTGTTTTGAGAGAGACTATTTACAAGACTATGTTGTGACAGGAGAAGGGGGAATGGTTTCACACAGAATAAGGGTAGGTTTGGATTGAATACTGAGGAGAAATTCTTTCCTCTGAGGGTGATGAGGCACTGGAACAAGATGCTCAGAGAAGTTCTGGATGCCCCATCCCTGGAAGCATTTAAGGCCAAGTTGAATAAGGCTTTGAGACACCTGTTCAAATGAAAGGTGTCCCCGCGTATAGCAAGGGGATTAGAGCTAGATGATCTTTAAAGTCCCTTCCAACCCCCAACCCTTCTGTGATTTATGCTTGGTTTTAAATGTCCATGGCATTCAACATACTCTGTAAAATGAAATCCTTCCCTCTCATGACTTTATAACATCATACCTTAACCTACAGTACTAACGGTATGAAGATATAATCACTATTGGCATCAGCAAAAGAAAATGACAAAAACATTTAATATTATTTGAAGAAAAAAGAAAACAGGTGAAATCTGGGGAATTGGGAAAATGACAATGGGCATGTGAATATGAGAAGGCAAAAAATCCCATCATCTAAAGGATAATTTTCCAATCTGTATATAAAGAAATCCTGGGGGAAAAAATGTAGGTAAGATACATTTATTGGTAAATTGCACTGATTCTCATGGCAGAGTAACAGCTTGGATTCCAGTGTACAGTGTGACAAAATGTGTGGTGATAGCAGCTGAAGATGGTGTTCTTAGGTGTAGCATGTTGGGCAGACAGAAAGCTGGAGAAGATACGAGTGGAAACCGGAAAAGGAAAAATGGTTAAAACTACAGACTTAGAGGAGATAAAGTCTACAGTTTCTGAAGTTGGAAGGGCAAACAGTACAGTTTCAGATATAGGATTCAAAGGGAAAGACAGTTTTAATTATAATCTCTTCATGTGACAAAAGAAGCTCCTACTTCAATTGAAGGATTTCTAAAGTTGCTGAGAACCCACCAAATCCTGCTTATATCAATGAGAGTACCTGCACACTGTGGGCTTTTGAGAATCAGGACGCTTTTAATTTTTTCCATCCATACTCAGAGAATAACCATTGACATCTCTTCCAGAAAATCTTTGACACAAATTTCACCTTAGGGTCTGATTAAGAGAAGAAAACAAAATTTTTCAGAAAGAATGGGAGTGATGTAGCACTATTCAGTAAAATTCTTATACTTGTGTGTTCTGGGTTTCATTTATCTTATTTTTTTCTCAAAATCAAACTGAATATTTGATTTTTTTTATTTTATTTTTCTATCCAGGAAAGATTTTTATAACTCAGTAAGGTGGTCACAGATAAGAAAAATATTCTCTGAGTTTCAAGCTTACTAATCTTCCAAGGTTTGAAGAAATGTTAATTTTTAAGAAATCAGCAATAACAAGAAAATATTAACTAAGTAAGTAATTTATAATAATAAAAATAAGCACTATTATAACTATTTACAGTTGTCTTCTGCCTGAAGAAGTTAATGAAATATGTTAAATGAGTTAGTAATCTGTATTCAGATCATAATATAAAGCATGCATAAGTACGTATGCTTTGTTATTAGAAATCTCACCAAAGGGACCATTAATAGAAAGAAAATATTTTCTACTGCTTCTTAAAGATTGTTTCCTGGTAAAATTTGGCTTATCTCAGTCTCTCACTATACTTACTCTGAGCAGTAAGAACTGTCACTCTTTGCATAAGTTACAGTTCACTTAATAATTTTTCTTCATTTTCTTCTACCTTACAGAAACAAGTTTACCATAGAATATGTTTTTGCAAAGTTTGGATCTTAAATCTAAATCGTTTGAGAAATACCTGGTTACTTTAACAAATTAGCATCTTGATCACAGCTGCATATGGCAGTGAGGTTCTCTTGGTGTCATGCTGGTGTCTTATCCCATCCCTATGAAGAAATAGGAAAAGATAGGAGGAGACATTTAATTGATAACATTGTCAGCATCCCGCCTTTTTTTGCTTAAAAAAATGGCTAGTTTTGCTTGACCCTCCATTCAGGCAGGGAATATTTCTGTTTTGTGTATTTTTCATTCCTTCCATCAGTTTTGAGAGCAAAGAGGAGGTTTAGGTGCACAATATAAATATGTAACATGAAAGCTATGCAACCTGTCAGAATATTCTAGTGTTTAATGACAGTTTTCAGAAGGCAAGGCCTGAAGATTTCAGATAGCATGCATACCTTGGCCAGTGAAATATATCCATACTTCTACTGTATCTATTTGAATATTTCAGTATTTTAAACTATTCTGATCTACCCAAGGCTAACCAGAGCCTGAAGTCTCAGAGTAAGTCCTACTTACAAATCTTGTCTTGGAGTCACAAAGGAATAAAATCAGAAAAAGAGCCTATGTGAGAAATCTTTCCCAAATATCAATCTTATTCTATTGAGGGGGGACAGTATTGTCAAAGCCAAAAACTGTCCTGCTTTTCAAAATTCTTTGGAAAAACAGCATACCAAAAAAACCTAAATAAATCACTCCTACATGGTGTAAAATTAAAACAGATGAACAAAGTATCTTCTTCACTGTACAAGATCATAAGGAAAATCAAAGTATCTTATTGGCTTTTCAGATCAGATCAAGCTCTTTAGACTATAAGGGCTCAGAAAGACTAATTGTGCTTACAGTCAAAATTCTGCCACATCAAATACAAGGGATTTATGTTAACTTTAAGCCTGATTGTGGACTGAATTTTTCTGCATCCTTCAATTCAATTTAATGAAAAACAAGAAAATATTTTAAGCAGGTTCCTGAGGAATGGCAGAGAGAAGTGAAAACATACAACATGATTTGGATGTTGAGTAGTAATATATTGAATCAGACTTAGAGACTTTTGTATGCATTTAGTATCTCCATATACTCAAAATAGGGAGTGAGAAGCTGGGACAAGTTGCCCAGATAATTATGCAAGACCCCCAGAAGTCTTGAAGGCCAGAGTGGATGGAACTTTGTGCAAGTGGAATGTGCCCATCCCCATGGCAGAGGGTTGGAACTTGATGGTCATTAGGGTCTTTTATAGCCTAAAGCATTCTATAATATTATGAAAATTTTAAAGTATATTTTCTGTAAAATCATATACCTTGTGTGACCTTTTTTTTCCCAAGGAGAAACATGTGCACTTTACTCTGAGGAGTGTTAAGATTAAATGGTTGAGTTGTACATTTTAAGGCCTAAATCCTCACCTCTATCAACCCCATTTGTAAAAGATGAAAAAAAATACAGGAAAGAAATGAAGGAGGGTTATCTCATTTGAAAATTTTAACAAGGAAGTCATTATGTAACCACTGCAACACCATACAAATTAAAGTAACTTCCATGCCCTCAGTGCCACAGAAAGTTTACATGGCAGAAAGTTTCAAGGACACATTTGTGGTTTGGTATGGTGCTTCACTTCGCCTCAGTTCTGCCCACTGTGAAAAGCACAGCATGAGAAGCTTTCATTTGAGTTAGGGTAAGGAAAGGATGTGAGGTAAACTGGTTCAGCGTCCATCTGTCTTTGCTCCAAAGTCATGATGGTATTTATTAGAGATAATTCTTGCATTCTTCTGAGACATGAGGTACATGAGGACATATGAAGACATAGAAGTACTTTTAACATCGGAAGAGATCTGGCCAAGTGCAGTCAATTATTTTCAGTATTTTTTTTTTTTTTAATCTACAATGAAAATTTGAAGAATTGTTTCTATGATTAAGAGCATGAAGATAGAAGAGTTTCTCATTTCATCAAGCATTATTTATTGAAATTAAAGGTGAAAAGTTAAGAAAATTATTGTAAATCATTAGGTTAAATAATTTTGTATTTAGAAGGTACCCGCCACTAATATTTTTTCATGACTGTCTATTTTAGTAATAGACTACCAAGCAAAAATGGTACTGAATTCATAATCTGACTTGTCAAATCTGAAAGAATTTGTGTCCAAAGATAATTCATAACAGGACTACATACATCAGGAACTAGATACATTATGCATAACCTAAAAAAGATGCAGAAATTATCCTATAGTCCCTTTAGCTTGTAATTTAGCTGCAGCATTAAAGTTATCATGGCAATTGCAATATTCCAAAATTACTAAGAGATACCATACATTTCCTAAGCTAAAATATATGTGCCCAACATTTGTTTTAAGGACACAATGACTGGTATAAATACCTGACTTCATTGCTTACCATTTTTACATTTCTAGGGTATAAGGTAAAATCATAGGGATACCACAATGAAACCACTAGATCAGTAAATATAATCAAATGTTATTTTACTGGAAAACAACACAATTCTATAGCATAAATATCTAATATGTAAATATTATCCCTTTAGAGGGTTATTAATTTTTTTTAATACTTCAATGTGTGCAATATTTAAAAAGCCCTCAAATAATCAGAATACCAAAAAATATTTGCAATTATAGCTCTCAATCAAATACCTTTAAATCAAAAGGAAATAAAGAGATTGGATTGATAGAAAGCAATAAATTAAATAATGTTCACATGGATCTTGGTTTGTATTTTATCTGTATGAGCACCTCTATCAAGGGCTGGAATATTTTCTGCTGTGGAAAGATTCAAATAACTTTTTTTTTTTTAAACACAGACAGAGACACAAAGGGTTGGAGAGATGTCGATAGAGGGAATGCTGCAAATTTGTATACATTGATGGTGTACAAACTGCCACCAGAAACCAAATATAAAGCAAAATATTTTTTTAATAAATCAGTGAATTATGAAAAGCAGTCTGATAGCATTCTATAATTATAGTTCAATTGGCAAATAATTTGAAATAATATCTTAAAAGCTAATTTCAAAGAATAAAAAGAAAAACATCTTTGGAAAATGTTGCATTGAATGTATAGAAAATAACCCTGTAGGAGGTATGAATTTAAAAAGAGGCTGTTTTCAGAAGCTGTAAATAATCATTTTAATAATGTAACATATCACACTGTTTATTTCACAGGGGTTTTCATAACTTCCTAACAGAATAAATTGCTATTGCAAAAAGAAAAGAACATAAGTCTTAGACTTATTATACTCTCATTTAATAGTAATTGATCACAAAACTTCATCCAAGAGCATATCTGAATTTTGGGCTCAAGAAATTGATTTCTTCAGAAAGCTATCATTTTCTCAATACAGGAAATTCCTTGCATTTTTTAAATATGCACAAAACACAAATGATTTTTTCACAGCTTGTGGGGTTCATGACATACTGTGGATAGTGAAGATGGTGACAGACTGGAGGAGAAACGATACTTAAAGTCTGCTTCCTTTCTTCCCTTCTTTCCTTACTTGCAGTCAGGGCTGTTCAGAAGAAATTATTATTCTGAACAGTTCTTCTGAACAGACTTCATTAGCAACTTATTAAAATTAACAGAACAGTAGTGGGAAACAGAGAGGAACAATTTCACTGAAATTTGTAGCCATTGCAAAAGGGATTGGAACATCCTCTGGAGAAAGCAGCAAGAAACAAAATCAGAACAGTAGTTAGGGAAGAAATACCAATAAATCCCATGTTATATCATTCCCAGTTTGATAAAAGCAAATATGAAAAACATTCATTTGTTTTCAATAGCATATTGGCTAAATAGGATTGTAAATTATTAACTGAGAAGCAGACTTATTTATTGGAATATAGAGCCTTCAGTGCAAGACTAACATATGACTGCTGAAGATGATAACAAGTATATTTAGATAACTGTTTGACAGCTTATAACACAGTCCTATAGGAGGGACAGGGGCCACTAGATTCTAAATATCTTTGTATCTAATGCTGTGCTGAAAATTAGGATAGGAGAAGAGTTTGAGAAGCCACTGCTAGGGACAAAATTATGTCAAGAGGCAGTGTACCCCATCAGGAAACTGCGGATCTGGGGACTGACCTCCCCTCCACCCCCTCCACACAGCCTCTCTGTTGCCCAGCAAGCTGGTGGCACACAGGCTGACCGGGCTGGGAGCAACTCTAGACTAACTTCATCCCTACTTCCTTAGCTTCCTTACTGCTGCCCAGCTTCCATGCTGGTGATTTACTTCCATATGGACATCTGTTTTAGGCATCTACATAATCCTGAGTACAGCTGCTCTCACTGACCCACACCAGCTCCTGTTGATTTTTCAAGGTCACTCTTAAATCACAGCCCCCTACTTTCACAACTGTGAGAAAGTTTCGCCAGTCTCGTCTGCTCACCCTAATGAATTAGAAAATTTTGGGGTGCAAAAGCAATTAAAGAGCTCAGCACTGTCATCACCATTCTACAAACAGAAAAATTAAGGCACAGGAATGCAGCTAAACTCTCCAGAGGCACTCAAGAGAACAGAACATAAATGGTAATATATATCTAGAAAATGCAAAGACCTTTGTTTTGGTATTCTGACTATCCAAAACCATAGTTAAGATATGAAGAGGTCTGATACAATACTTAACGTTGGAATGATAATTAGGTTTTAATCTTTCATTAATCCAAAAAAAAAAAAAAGAGGGAAACAATCCTCTGAATTCCTAAGCCTATGAATTTTTATTTCACATATATTTATTCACTGTTCTTTAAGAATGAATAATAATTTAACAATTCTCTCTTTTCTTCTATTTTTAAGTAGAGCTTCAGTTTATAATCATCTGAGATAGTACTAGTAAAAGATAAAAGCTTCCATATAACCATTAGTTAATAGAAGCAGAGCATGCTGAAAATCACTACAGTGAACCAGGACGTATGGAAAAATAATTTCTTTAATCACTGATTCCCTGATTGTCCATTTCCTGTCAATACATTGCCACAATACATGTTCTTCAATTACATCAGTCATCCCTCCTTGTTATTTTGAAGTTATGCTATAAGAAATGCTAATAGCAGCACATATATATGACACCACAGTGTCATATACCTTATTTTCCTCATATAATACCCAATTTTGTGCCTCCTTTCTCATCAGTTTTATCTTGGCTAACACATCACAGAAAGAAATCTGGCTTTGAATTCAAGGTATCATTTTATGTAGTAAAAACTAAGTTGTGATCAAATCTTCTTAACAGAATGGATGACAGAGACATAAGTTGGTGGACTTTCTGAGAACAGCACACTTAAAAAGTATCTGTTGCTGGCTTTTGAAATTTCATGAGATTAAGGTGTGCTTTATCAGCAATGGGTTCAAAGTCTGTGTTAAATCAAAATCATTAACAATTTCTGTACAAAATTAGAGCCTTGAAACAGAAATAGAAGGGAAGACTGCATGCATAATGTTGAGAAATGATGAAAAATTATGAAAAAACAAAAAGCCAAGGTTTTTGCTTATGCTATCATAATTCACCATCCTAGTCTATGGAAAGAACTGAGATATAAATAATTTGGATTTGGGACAGAGAACAAGTACAATTCCCATAAACCGATGTTTTACAATTGACTAGCTGCTTCTAATCTCTGAGAAGCATGGCCCTTCATACTATACCTGTTTCCTCCTTTGTTCTCAAACAGTTCATTATTATGTTTTTTAGCTTTAATTACATTTCCTTTGAACCCATGATATGGCCTTCTCTAGAGAATATACTGGAAATTATTGATATTGGGGGGGAAATTACTGATGTTGAAACAAGTCTTGAAGAAGCTGGCTCTGTTTTGGTTTCATCAAATGTCCAGGCATTGGTACTCTCCTAAAACAACTACTTTCTGTATTACTTACACATGGCTGGTTTTAAATATCAAAAACCAGTCTCTCCTTTCTTTACTGATATTTGGTCTTATCCTAAATCAGGCCACATTCGCTAACTAGATGGGTGTAAAAGGCTTTACATAAAGTGGATTTTATTCAGCATATCTTTGTTTCTTGCTACTGATGTCCCTGAAGACCCAATAACTACAAAGCAACCCTGAATAACAGGAATGTAGGAACAGATGTTATTTGGGCCCTCTCACATAATAAAGACTTCCAAGAATCCCTGATGCCCAATTATCTAAACACTTATTCTTAAGTTTCCATTCAGCACATGATGAATTCAGTCTATTTTAGCTGAATACAGAAGGAAAGTATTTAGTGGGAAAGTGATGTCAATCAAAACGGACACATAAATGGACTGGGTAACACTATCTCACAAAGCATATATTACATAATCAAATAGGTAATTTAAATGAGATCAGTTTATCCTGTAATAATTACATAAGTACCATGTGTAAAGAGGGCAATTATTATCTCATTATTTTCAAATTATTTTGGATTATTTTGAATTATAGAGCATAATCATACGTGCTATATTATTATAATAAAAATCTATAGTCACACAGTACTTTTAAAAGATAATATTGGAATAAAAATAAAACTGCAGTGACCTAGAATACAGACACTCCATTTTGATTTGGAAATATTCCATTTCATCAGCATTAGGTCCTGTGAAGGACTTCAACAGGCTTGGTTTGCAATGTGTCAGAAGTGGCACATCCACTTTCAGCTACACAAACAGACTGAAATTTTTTAGATTCTTCCTATTTTCATCTCAGCTAATTACAGATGCTAACCTCTTCAACTGCTCATGCATGGGCAGATTATTCCAAGAGACAGGATTGCACTGAAAGGAACATCACACAGACTTATGTACAATACAGCAGATAAATTTGTTCCATGCTTTTCTTCGTACAGTCACATGATTCCCCGACATGATTCCCAGATATGTAAAAAAACCCAAAAACCCCTTCTGAATGTAGCTGAATATTTGAAATTACTATTCTAAAATTAGAGGGAATAAACTAGGGGAGGGGAGGGGGGGGTTGTTTGTTTGTTTGTTTATGATTTTGGTTTTGTGCTTTTGTTTTTATGGTTTTTTTGTTTGTTGTTGGTTTTTTATTTTTGAGGGGGGTGTTTGAGAAAAAAAAAACACAGAAATTTCTCTATAACTTGATCATAATTAAGCAGAACTCAATTATTTCTCAGGACACTGGCTGTTTTTTAAAAAGCAGTACTAAAAGTCATTGTCACAATGCCTGTACAAAGGATGGAGGCAAGTCCTATGGAAGTTTAAATCACTGAAAAGTTTAAATCATTGAAAAATTGCGAAACTGCTATTTCAGATAATTCAAAACAACCTCTATTTTTTGACAAAAAAAAAAAAGATAGATGTGGTGTTATAAATTAACAACCATTTCCCTTCTGCTACTTGATGTTGCATAAATCAAAAAATGGAGGAGCAATGGAAAGAATTGTTAAATTATTATTTTGAGGCTAATTTAATCTTTTTAAAAAATTTTCTCTTATTTGGTTGTAACTGACAGATTGTACCAATAGGTCTTGACTTGACTATAACTTACCAAAAAACAACATGAAATATTTACCTGTGCCTCCTTCATTAGCATTCTCTTTCTTTAATAAGGATCATTAGATGCCAAATGCTCTTGGAGGAATCAGAACAATTCTAATGCTGAAATTCATCTTCTGTCTTAGCTTCTTAATATGCTGCTCTCACTAAGGGTACACTTCTAAGAGGAATTTATACGCACAAAATCCTAATGCTATGGGGACTTTCCTTTGTAATATACTTGAATCCAATATAAAGCAATATGGATTATTTTCTATACATTTGTATCTGCTAGGCATGTGAAGTCCAAATAAGGACAAAGACAAGGGGAATGAAATCAAATATGAATAAATGATCTTTCATGAATAGAAAAGAAAGAAGTTTTAGAATACAGAGAATGTACATTCAAATCACCTTGAAGCAAATCTAATATATGCAATAAGCACTGTTGAGACAGTGGAGGCACTAAAAAGGTAACATTTTTGTTTGAAGCAACTTTGAAGAATGTGGTCAAGAGTAGCTGTTCTCTTGTTTGCACATTAAAAAAAAATCATTTCCAAGCAGTTTGTCTCACCTTGTTCACAAGTTTTTACTATCTTGTGTATTAACAGATGATGAAAACTTTTTTCTTTTTTATATAAGGTTTGGATTTTATGGGACACTTGCCTCCAAAATATTCCATAAATATTATTTTAATGATGTAGGCCAGCAGAACTACCTTAGTGAGATTAAATTTAATTTTCCTCATTAGTGAGACCTTTGACCTTTCACTTCAGAGAGGGCAACCCTGCAACGAAGCAGAATGCTAAACCCTGTTTTTAGAAATACATGCTGAGGAACCATTTGTAGCAATGCAAAACAAAGTAATAAGCTATTTAGTATGCACTACTGAGGTTAATTTATTGCAATCCTCTATAGGAAATGATCTGGTTAATCAAGCCAAACTTGATGTCACTGAAGGTGATCCAGAATGCTTATGTCCAAGTAACAGCAAAACCTTGAAACACCTGAGACAAGTAGTCAGCTCCTTCCTATGGGCTAATATATTTTTTAGTTATACAGCAGAGCCTGGCTCACAAGGCTGCACATGTCCCAGTCAAACATGAGAAACGGGATTCAGGGAACTGCTTCATCATCCAGAGGCAGATAGAGAATTTGTGCTTTCTTCATGAAGATCATGGTAAACCACTGACAGACTGTCTTGATAGACTTTGTGCAGCAAAGATTCCAGACACAAGACACAGAGTCCATTTTCCAGACAGAGAATGTCTAGATTTGGGATCTAACTCTTCCACCACTCAGGCTTGAGTGATCCCCTTGATCTCCTCAGGAACTAGCTGTAATCATCACCTCACGGGAAGTCAGAGGGAGTGAGGGACAGAGATTTGCTTCTCAGGAAGCTGACTCTTTATGCAGAAAAAATAAGGCACAGAACAAGATTATTTTCATGCATTCTTCCACCTTTACAAAACAAATATCTCAGTGTTAAATTCTGTAGCTCCATTTTACCAATGATGCTATTAAACATAATGAAAAATTTGTTTTACTATTGCATCAGATACCATTTACAATAGGTTTTTCTTCAGAGAAGAGAGAAGATTTATACAAGTGCTAACCATAAAAAGAGAAATTAAAACTGCATAAAAGATTATGACACCATCTTTTAATAGGTATGTTTTTTGCAGTGTGATTTCTTTCATGAGTTGTTCATGATTACATATATTTATAGGAATGTAAATCAGGTCAGAATTACTAAAATATTCATTTTTTCTGAGTATTCCACTTGTATAGTAAGTATCAGAATTCAAACACAATGTGCACTTATACAACACTACCAGGACTTAGTATACACAATTAGTAGAACTTAAGTACACTAATTATGATTACAAACATGCAAAATAAGAAGGCAAATTATTCTAGATTCTTTATAGAAAAACTTTAATATGAGAATAAAATTTTACTACATTGACAGGCGGATCTAAGGCGTACCTTAGGAAGAATGAAGTTCAGCAAGTGAATTTTGAAACTGGTGGATGTCAGAAGACTAAACTGGTCCTGCAGTAAAAGAAAAGAGACAGAGAAGAGCAAACGCTTTTCATAATAGGTCATGCCCAGCCATCCCATTAACAGCACTGTGCTCAGCTTGCTTCAGCAGAGAGCCTCTGCACAGGTAGCAGCGCTGCAGAGAACAGGAGGAAGATAGAGATATGTTTTCCAAAAAGCTAAAAACCCCAGTTAGTTGAGCATTTTGTATCAAAATCTATTTGGCTACATGTACAGCACTGCTCTCTACCATATGATCCATTTGTTCTCATCCTTACTACAGAAGGGCTAAGCACATTCATGGAAGCAACTCCATACAGTTCACTTGTGAGATACTACCAAAAAAAAAAAAAAAAAGGCATAGTTTTTTAGAACAAACAAATGAGCTTTTAATTTCACTGAAACAAATGTTTAATGTTCAGACAGGCAGGGAAGGAAAAGAAGAAAGTGTGCAATAGAGAATGCTGCCATTTTACCATAGAGGTTAAGGTACAAATGCAGTAGGACCTTCAAAGCACACATTCCTTTGACAGTCAGTATGTAAGTACTTTCTCAACTTGTTGTCTGTCAGTGTGTAGTGTGTTTCCTCATTCATGCTTTAGTTAATCTGGAGTTCCTGGGTATTGTCCAAGTCCTTATTTCTTACAAACATATGGGCAACTAGGTGATGACAATGATGGCAGAAGGTGAGAAGAGAAGAACAATCAGATGTCCGGAAATTCTGCATGTTGGTCAAATAGTTCCATTTTTTGGTCTTGCATTGATACTGAACAATAGGATTGAATAGCAACGATAGCTAGATCCCAAATTTTTTTTTTTTATTTTTTTTTTTTTAATTAAAAGAAGGATTTTAAAGGACCTTTCAGGAGATTCTGCCCATCACAACTCTCTGACAGGTGTGATGAGAGTGAAAAAAGACAATTTAAAGTGATTTTGACAACCCTTCCCATGTCACAAAATTGGGCTTGTGGCCAAGTGTAGCAGTTTATCCGCAAAACAACTGAGTAAATTAGTAAAATCCTTTGTCTAGTTCTGGGAATATTTATAAATATCTGCAACCACTGGACAAAGGGAAGCCTAGAACCCTTTTGTCAGCTCATACCATGGTTTGTTACCATTCTTTTCTCAAGAATATTGCCTGGGAGACACGAAGCAAAATTGAATCATTAATGTTATGGCTAGAGTTCAGCATTTTATACTTAGGATCTATCTAGGTTATTGTATGTTTCACAGTGTTTGGGGCATCAGCTTCACTGAGATTATCCTCCATAGTGGTGGAGAAGTTCATTATTTACTTGCTGCTTTCCTTCACAAAACCTGTGATGCAAGAAGACAAATTTCATTAAAATCTCAAAGCAGATCTAGTGTCATCTGCCTCAAGCAATAAATGTTTTATTTCCATACTAATGAAGACAAGCCCAAAAACAATGGAATGTCTGTTATTTTAAAATTGGTTCATAATTTTGTTTGCAAATTCTAGCTTTAAAAAAGTTTCATGTTCTGAACCTTGTGAGTAAGATTTCACTTAAAACATCATGAATTAAAAGTAGGAAAANAAGCTTTAATCCCTTCCTGATTGGCAGACTGGAAAGCTCTGAATTATTTAACAAAAGATACAACTTCTAACAGCATTGAAGTGACACATAGGGAGGAAACCTTCAAACAGGTGAGAAAGAACACAATGAAAAGTGAAAACCAAAGTCAGCTATATGCCCTTCGTCNGTTTTTTGGGGTTTTTTAATGATTTGATTTAATAGAATGCTTGCTTTGACAAAAGAACACAGTTTAAAATATTATTCCTTATGTAACTTCTGCTTCTTTCTTCTTTCAGGAACAATCTGATACAGGTATCTAGCACATCTGTAATTAATATTAATTTTTTTTTCTATTTTGCCTTCTCCATTTTTGTTTTGTAAAATAATGAAA
>VWZN01009445.1:1165-12334 GCA_013396955.1 Regulus satrapa | reverse complement strand
GCTTCTGTACTTATGTTTTAATGTAGCCCTCTTGCAGCTTCCTCAGGATGAGAGACAGGAATGAAAGCAGTTTGTGTGGAGGTGGAAACAGATCAAGAGCTCACCCTGAATGCGGTCATGAACAACAGACACACCAATAAGCAGGGTCATGTGATAAATCCAAATCTACAACTGGGAGAAAAACATTAATATTTTCCCNTAATTTGATTTCATTTTCCTTCATTTCATTAAGCTGCTCCCATCTGTAATTAATTATTAGCATGACAGATGTCATAGTCTCTTTCCTATGGTAAATTTCACCAAAAAAGAAGTTTTAGGTCTGTGCAGAGTCTATCATTCATAACATAATTTATATCTTGTGCATAAGTATAAATATGTCAATAAAGCCTGAGTTATGCAAAGTTTTTTGGACTTTTTTGGTGCAACCATTACTGAAATACTGGATTAAATTTTCCTTCTTCTGTAGGTAACAATTATAGCACCTTTATGTCTCTAACATCCCTGAAAACTACACCTATTATTCTATCAACTTTCAAGGTTTCCTTTATGACTAGGAAATTTTCCTGTGTCATTGATCTAAATTCAAGTGAATAAAGTAGCCTGGAACTGGTGTGAGCAGACACATAAGGGAAAAAGAATTGAAGCCATGCTTTGTGACTGTGTTTTGTCACAGTTGAAATTGAGTCAGCTGAACTTTTAAAAGATGGTAGACACACTGGCTGAAACTCCACATGATATATTAGGCTGAACAACTTCAAATTTTCCCATTTCTAACTTTACTGATTTTACTAAAACCAAACAAAAAACAAAACAAAAAAGCATATAAATAATGGATGCTCAGAGCACTAGTGGCTCATGTAGAGGTGGGAGAATCATACATAATAAATAAATAATAAGATAAATTTTTCCTTTTTCTATTAGCAAATTTTCTTTGAACAGCTGATAGTTTTTCTGAGTTTATTTATTTGAAATTAATCAATCAATAATTCATGTAATTAATTAATGTCCTTATCTAATTTTCAAATAATTATTTGGAAATCTGCAATAATAAGGAATTATAGGGCCATGATTGCACAATATTTCACTTAATTAATTTTTGTTCTAGGTCAGCTGTGCAAAATTTCAGCTTCAGTTTCCAAGTATCCATGTATGTGAATTTTTAAATCCTTTTACATTAATACTCTTTAATATTTTCTTGTAAGTTTTATATACCAGTGAACATTTCTATAATTACTTAAACCATTTGCAAAAATCAAACAAAATAACAGAAATAAAAAGACTAAGTATTGAAAGAATATTTTCCAGGGAATAGTTTTGAGCTGGACTTTTAGTAACAGTGAATTTTTTAATAAGCTTTGCTTATTCCTGATACCCACACAAGCATGCACTCACTAAATCGTATTAACATTTGGCAAGGCAGCAAATGTGCAGGTTATGCTTTGGCTCCTGATGGGAAGAAGAATATTACAGAGCTAAGGGATCAACAGAATGAGGCTTCAATTCATTAGTTCTTCAGCAATCATTTCAGATGCTTAGTACCAGAACTCCCTGACTGACATTCATTGAAAGACAAGTTGAAGTCAGAAAAGGTACAAGAAAAGGCAACAGAAATGGCTACTGAAATTACATAAAAGGCTCAAATGGCTTGAGAGGAACAATACATCTTTGGAGAGAAGGCTAATGGGAAATACAAATGAGGTTTATATAATCATGATGATGATGGCATAAGATCAATGAGATTTGTTATGTAGAAAATTCCTAAAATTTGGAATTTCAGAGTTCAGAATCTCATAAAAGATCATATAAAACAGATGGAAAAAATAGACTTTTTTATTGAATAGGTAATGAACTTTTAAAATGTGTTGTCACAGGACACTGTACAGACAGATAATACCAGTGTTTCAAAATAGATCATACTGAGATAGTAGGGAGTATAAGCAGGGATATATACTCTATCCCATATCCATATATATCATATATTCAGTGGCTGTGAATCCCAGGAGACGAGAAAGGCAGGTGGCCAAATTCACATGTTCTGACTAAATACCATTCCCCACTGCCAGTGTTAGAGGCAGGGTGGGGTGTAGAAAACTGGCCTCACTCAGGAGGATGTTTATCACAGTCTTGTAGAATCTGAAACTTCTCTAGTATACGCTCTCTCTGCTTGTTTATTTTTGCTCAAAATACACTTTGGTTTCCTATGCACTATCAATCATTTTCTTGTGATCAGGTAGCAGGAGGCAGAGGTTATAAAAACTTCGGCACCTTCCCAAAGCAGAGCAAATCTTTGCATCTGTCTATGGTCCTTAAAGATTCTGTAGGGATTTACTGGGGCATATTCATCTGACATCCCCCTCCCCATATGAACTCTGTGGAGTTTCAGAATCTCACAACACCACATCTCTAGATGTTAAGCTTGTTGTTTATGAAGGATGTAGTATTAGTTTTGTTCCATGAGAAATTGCCGTCTTAAGGGTTTTTCTCATCTTGGACTTTGTTTGCTGGGGAAATGTGCATGAACAAGTCCTAACCAGTGTTGGTGCACTGATGGAGCTCTGCCCTCAGTAGCAATGAATATGATATTGAAATGTACCTTAAAAGAATGGTCATCTCACCTGGAAATTCTTCAGGAAAAAAAACAAACATGTGGTCAAAAGCAATGGTACAAATATATTTTTCAAGACCAAAAGGGCCAGAGCAAACTTGCTCTTACATGGGTAAGAAACAAATCCTTCCAGATTCCATAGCTGACAGTCTCTCCCATGGCTGGCAGAGACAAAAGAGACAGTTTTTGTTTCATGTTCTATACTTTCTTCCTCATGATATAAACACAAAAAAAGAGAATAATGGACAATTTTATGCTACCCATTTCTCTTGTGACAGCAGAGGAATATAAAAGGAACTCTTAAAGTGCCATCCATTCACAAATCTCAATTTATAAAAGCAACACAGATTTAATAAAATCGCATATTTCTGAACAGAACTGATAAAACATTTTCCACTTTACATAACAGTGAGGAACCGATTACACTGTTTTGTGTATTTGTCTGTAAAAAGTACCAATGACTATCCAGGCTGCAAGAAAAACAAAGTTCCCTTCCCTCCTTAGCTGTATATGCTATCATCATATCTTTGCTGGTGCAGCCCTGAATGCAAACCTGCAGCAGCCACACTTCAAGACCATTCATGCAGTTACATAAATTCAGTTTATTGTCAGAGAGATGTTTTCAGTTTAAGGCATGCATTTGGGCTATGGAGCAACTGAGATGATCTCTCCATGTTTATATTTCTTTAGAATGACAACAAACTTTCAATACAGAGGTCAAGCATCAAAGGCAGTTACAGGTTGTTGGCATTCATTTGTCTTCTGGGTACAAAAGAGAACACTTATTCACTTTGAACATTGAAGAGCTGAAAGAAGACTTTAAATCACCGAATGTTAGATGCTAGTTCAAAGACCATGGAGTATAACACCGTACTACTGGTCTATAAATAGAGGGAAGTACATAGGAACAGAAAAAAGCTTTAACAAAAACTCATTAAAAACCCACAGTGTGTGGAGACCTGCTGTTACAAGTGTGAGAAAATAAGTTTAACAGAAGAACTTATACTGAAATTTAAAAAAAAAAAAAAATCAAATACAGATTAAGCTGTGACTTTATGTAAAATATTAGCTGATTTACCCCAAATCTTTCTAAAATCATGCTAACAGTATGATGAAGAATGAAATAATTCTTTGCAATGCTGCTTCTTCTCCAGGCACACTCCTTACTTGTCACCATTAAGAAGGCTCCGGGCAGAACCAGAGAAGCAGTAATGTTGTTATGTGGAAAGGTGGTACTGAAAATTGGAATGCCTTCTAGAATCTGGGTGATTTTAGAGTTCAGTGAATATGGAAGAGGATTTTCAGCATGATTAAATGAAATTTAAAATTAGAATTCTAAGTTCTAATTCAGCTCTTCTCTAATTAGATGCCTAAATTTCATTTTGGGTCCAGAATAAAAGGTTTTCAGATGCTTCTTTTTCTTTTTTTTTTTCTCTACTCGTCTCTGTTCTTCGTAATCTGGCATACAAAGTAGCACTAGAACTAGAAATTACAGGGGGTTTTTGGAGCTAAACAAAGTGCTTGAATCTTTATTTCAATGAAATTTAAATATATTCTTCTGACCCAAAAATCTAGTACTATCTCTATATTCATGACTTTATAGCTGTGCCTGTGCACCGCTATTTTTTGAGGCCATAATCAAATTCCTCTTTCAGAAATATTGCAATTTTCTCCAGAAATATTAAAGTCTGAACTTTGCCAAGAAAATATTACTACTAAAAATTTATTCCTTGACTCAGAATAAGTTAATCACGTAAGTTGTTGTGTAGTACCTGCATTTTGGTTATAAATATTTTGAAAATTAAAGTGTTCCTTTGAAGCAATGCATTATGAATATGTGAATATATTCTTTGCTCATGGCTGAACTCACCTTTTAAGAATACGAAAATTTCTGTTATTATACCAAATGGAATTGTGGAATATATTGGGTTGGAAGGGTTGCAGGTTGAAGCAGGTTGCAGAGCAGTGCTGCTGTACCAGTACTGATCAGCAGCAGCCAAAGCACAGGTGAGTTATCAACACCTTCCAGCCACCAGCACAGAGCAGAGCTTGTTGAGGGCTGCTATGGGGAAATGAACTCCAGCTCAGCCAGACCCAATACACCAATGGACCAAAATAGGAAATAAAAGGTGTCTAAGCCAGAAAGTTATCAAGAGCTCGAAGGCGAAGGTCTAAAATCACAAAAGCAAAGCATTTTGCATAGTTCAGGTCTACAGCTTTTAAGGGTTGGCACCCAGCTCCTGGACTGGAATTAACAAGGCCAAATACAGTGTTGAAACTACTAAACATATAAATTAATTAGGCAAACTGTATTTAATGGATTTGGATTCATAGCAAACAGCATGTTGAGCACAAACATATTTAAACTATCTAATGAGAAACAAGAAAAGGAGGATTTGTCTAAAATGCAACCTCTTCCATGGAAGCCTATATCATGATTTGTCACCCAGCCAATTTTTGCATAGCAGACCACTAAATATATAAAAGGGACTATTAAAGTGCCATCCGTTCAAAAATCTCAATTTATAAAAGCAACATAGATTGGACAAGCTCTTGGTCAAGCGCTTGCCTATGAAATGGAAACACTTTCTCCTCCACTGAGAGTTTTTTATGTATTTATCTATGTCATGCATGTACATAAGTATAACATCACTAATCTCATGTTATGGATAAAAATTGTTTGTATTTAGAAAAATATTCTGCAGTTTTTAAGTCAAAATTCATAAAGGAAGAAAAAATGTGAAAGAAAACAAGCATAGTCTGGCTTATTAAGCAATAAGTCAGTTTGAAAAGCAAATTTTGAAGTTCTAGGAAACATAACAAAATCAATGACCTGTATTTAGAAATGTTAAGTGCTGAAATGCACTTGTACATTGGTTCCCTTTGTTCTGTAGTCTACGTGGTAGGACAGTTCCTTCACAAGGATGCTATCTGCATTCTGCCTCAAAGGAACTAGAGCATTTCTCAGTGTCAAAATAGACAGTTCAGGAGCCAACATAACAGAAACCACCATATAAACACTAAAGAAAAGCCACAAGCAGGAATACTTATGTATTTGTTACAAAACAAATGGTGGAAAACTTGTTTGCACAAAGAGAATACGTAAAATGTTTGGGTGAAAAGAATTGATCACAGTTCTCTGGGATGCCAAGGGAAGAATATTAGTTTGTGAAACATCTCAAGTCCCATAGAGCTAGATCATAACAACTGAAGATTCTAATCTCATGCTTCAAGGAATAAAGACACTTGTCCCAGGATACAAGCATCTCACAGGATAAACTCTTCCATCCTATGTTAGAAGATGCAAATCAAGTTTAATAGGCTCACAGCTCTGGAAATTATTGCATGAGGAGAGAAACAAAGGGAATAGCTATATAACTGGTCACTGTGGCTTAAAAAAAAATCAATCAGAACTCATATTTAGCCATAAACTTGAATGAAAGAATATAAATGTGTGTATTTTTCTAAAGCAGGAAGGGAAAGGAATATCTGAGGAGAAATGCTTGACTTCACTTTTCTAAGTTTGAGTAACTAGGGACGTTCAAGTGGAGTGCTTAATAAAATGGGACATCTGTTCAACATTGCTGTGAAAAACACCATTTATTTAAATTGATTTATACACAACATTAATGGCATTTCACAAGAAAATACAACATTTGCTGCTCTAGAACTTATATTAAGGTTTAAAGAAATGACATCTTGATTTGAGAAGAGTGGTAGAAGGTTGTGACTGGTGGCTTAAGACAGATTTGCAAAGAGCAACAGCATTCAAGTGTGAGTAACAGAAGTAACATTTCAGAAAGAGAAGTGAATAAACTGTATATGCAGTTAGCAACATAATCCGAGCCAATCTCCAAATCTGTCCTCTAGCAATTATGAAAGGGTCATGCAGACTCATTGGAATGATGAAATACATAGAAAAATATATGTTTAACCTCTTTGAACCAGCAGCCAGAAAAATACTGTACAATGATGCTGGATAGCTTGAAATTCCTAATGAAGTTTTAAAGGACCTGGAGGGATAATGAAATACCCTAACATAGAGGTAATATAATAGTAAATGAAAATCAAAACAGCACGTATTTAAGGAGAATAGAGGAACAGTGCAAGCAAGTTTTCACTATCTTACAATATGGTAATGGATCAAAAGAAGAACCCACAGACCCCTGGACTAGCACAGGACCCCTATAGTCCTAATATTTAATTTCTTTGTTTAACAGACTGGTTATATATATTCCAAACATTACAGAATCTTAATATGGCTTATAAACTGATGCTATTTTTGTACTTGATTACTAAGAGAAGATGTGAAATACTGGACTTAAAAGAGATTTTAGTAAGAAGTTTGAACTATTATCTCATGCTGAGATTCCTGCTACATAGCATAGATTGGTTAGGAAAACAGACTCTGTCAGCCTCTTCTACTAAGAACAATTTCTGAACAAACATAGCTTTCCCACATGAGGTGCTAGCTTAAAAATAGGAATATATCTTACCACATACAGTTTTCTACAAATGAAGTAGTGGCATCTAACACAGTAGTTGTTGGCTTATTTAAAGTTGACTTCTTAATGTGGTATCTCCACTCAGTATGGCAGGACAGAGTTAAAAGCTTGGCAGTAAAATTCAAAAATTTGCCATTTATACAGGAAAAAAAGAGTAATGGTAGGTTGAATCATTCCCAAAATGAAACTCATAATAATTCTGAGCAAATGACTGCTTTTAACAGTTATTTACTCTATTTTATAGCACAATGTTAACCTAAGCCATAAAACATAATGACTTGGACTGCAGAAGTGGCAGCACTTTTTAATTTTCATTCCAAAAATACTAATACATACTGTTTGTAACTTTTGCTTTAGTGCTTTGTATTTAATGTGCGGGAATTTGTTGCGAATTGCTATAAAAATTGGAATTAATTTCTAAAGCAAAATAAAAGCAAATTATTTCCTTCTGAACCCCTCAACCATCTCCTGGACCCATAAAATAGTTTCTTTTATTGAACTGCTCATGAAAAATGTAATGTTTTTCCAAAGCAAAGTTCTCTGCAGAGATGTGCCAAGTGATCTGATCATAATGAGAGAGCTGGGTAACCATGGAGTTTGTTTTCATCTACTTCATAATTACACTGCTTATAGTTCATGTTTTTAGCCTGCAGCTACCACAGAAGAACTTTTTCAGCATGTCTGACTGCCAAATCAGTTTTTCTGTCCCTGGTCTCTACAGCAGCCGTGGCTGGTTGCAGACTTTTTGATGGGTATCTAAGTGGTCTCAGGCATAACACCTTGTGCCTAATTGAAGCTAAAGTACTGTACAAGGTGAAAATCAATGTGTGGAGAGGAGAGCGAGTGATAGAAGCTGTCAAATGCCATTTCTGACAAGCACTTTTGGCTGTAAAGGAAACACAGGCCTCTCATAAGATGGAAAATTGTGGTCCCAATTCTTTGTTTACTAGGTGTTTTCATTCTCAACCCTCTAAGAAAATTAACTAATTTAGCCACTTTGTTTAATTTTATAAATTAGCAGAATCACAGAAAAATTTCAGAGTGGCAGAAGCCTTTACTCAGAGAATTGCTGAGAAAGAAAGCAAGAACTAAATTTCTTAGAGATTTTTGGGATATAGTGAAGAGAACAAGAAGCAGGGAAAGATAACTTTCTAGATTTACTTCTAACAATCGGGAGACAACTGGATGAAAATCGGAGGATGAAAGGCAACTCTGATGGACTGCCAACAATATGACAACATTCATTAGTAAAGATGAAAGAGAGTAAAAACAGAATATAAAGACCAAAATATGTGTGAAAAGAAGACCCCAATAAACTTAGAGCTTCATAAGTATATTTTTGTGGAATGATGTACCTGATCAGGTAAAAAACTGGGTTCTGAAAATTTAGCTATTGTTTTAAAAATTATATAAAGGGTGCAAGTGTAAATTACAGTGGCAGATGAAAGACAGAAAGTGAAATTGATCATAATGAGTTTTTAAATCACTTAAAATTTAAGAATGGAGAATGGAGATGTAGAAATCAGGTAATTTATGAAGGATCTTAAAATAATAGTTGGAGCATGAGGAAAAGAATAGAAGAGCCAAAGCTCAAAGCAATCACTGCTGGCAAGAAATGTGAATAGAAAGAATACCAGCAAAAGAGCTGGACACCTCCCAAGGGACCAGGAAGCTATCAACACATGATATCAAGAAACTGAAAGTAAATCTAATGTCTTTTTTGCTCGAGTCTTCACTAAAAGGTCAAGTTCAGTCAAACAAGCAATACAGTAAATGCTCATGACAAAAGGAGTGGAGCTATAGAAGGATAAAAACAAGCCTGAGAATTCTAAAAATATTTATACACTTGTAAGTCAGCTACACATGCCCATTTCCACTCCAAGGCACGTAAAAAAATAATTTCACTAATGTCAGAGGCATTAGAAGTCCCTCTGGAAAATTTTTGACAATAAGTGAAATTCCAGAAGACTAATATAATGAAACTAACATCCACTTTTAAAAGTGCAGGAGAAAAAATAAGAATTACAAGCAGTCAGCTTAACTTAATTGATGAAAATTAATACAAAACTTGTAGAAAGAGGGAAGATAATATGGACACAAACAAAAGCCAACATAGTAGTCAAACATGTCTAATTTTCTTCCACAAGATGAGGAGATTTTGTGTGTAGAAATACAATGTTTTCATGTCACTAAAATGCACTTTTAAGACAACAAACCAGAGGACAGAGTACACTGAAATATTTTGGGCAATTGTACTTTCACTAGTGAATCAGATGATAGAAACTGTCGATTCCCAATAGGCAAGCAGCACTCTGAGAGAAGTAAATAGGTATCCTACCCCAGAATATGCAAGGCCTCAGCCAGCATGGGCTCTTGTTTCCAGTGAGGGGCATTGACCACACAAGGTTCATAAGTAGAAGGCGACGAAGAACAGTTACAGGTCTGAGAGACGGTACTTACAGAGAACATTTGAAACATAGGGATAATTAGTTCGGAGAAGATATACAGAGTGATAAGTATCTGACGTGCAAATGTCATACAAAAGAGGAAATAAGTTGTTTTCCACACTGAGTGTGGGTAGAGAAGAAATGAAGGATTTAAACTGGGAGATGCAACTAAGCTCATCTAAGAGTAGAGTATAACTTCTAAGAGAAGACTAGATGAGAGCAGGAATTTATTTCCCAGAGAGACTTTAGAACTCTTGGTTTTTAAAAGGAGGTGGGGCAGACTTTTTCAACACCAACATAAGATCAAGGAAATGGACTGGATTACCTCATTTCCCTTTTATATCTACCTGCCTGACTGCTGAGAGAAGGGCAAGAAGTAAAGACAAACCAATTCAAGATGGAAGAATTTAATGAGAGGACTGGATGAAATTCACCACTCTGCAAAAAGTGAATACCAGGTCTGTGTAACATGAAGGTTTCTTCAAAGTCCCCCAGATTTAGTGGTGCTTAAGTCTTCTACTGGAATTACACTGTAATCACTGATCTTCTGAACAGGAACCTTCCTGTTTCTTCCAAAACAAAGTGAACCAAACCCTCTGAATTGCTCTTGTTATTTCAGTTTAATCTTGTTTACTGTATTATTGCCAGGAACTAACCAAAACCAAAGCCCTGCTGTGTTAAATATTATATCAGAACATAAGAATGAATAGTTCTTTCACCAGAGGGCTCACAGTTAGAAGGTAGATGCAATTTATTCTTTCTGCTTTCTTTTTTTTTTTATCCTTGAGATCTTTGGATAATTGTAAATAAGTGTCTTCAGTGTAGATATATTATATTTGAAATTTCAAGAAGAAGAAGAAGAAATTTCGAAAGAACACTTCTCTTTATCACCCTAATCTTTAGTGCTCACAATTTTCCACACTAAGCACTCCAAAAGTTGAATTGTTTGAGGGCTATTTTGAATAGCTCAGGATATGAGTGTTTTGAGGTTTGGTGGTATGGTTATTTCAAATGTTTCTTTATGTAAAATGCCTTTGTAGTTGGAAAAATATTCTACTAATTTGCAGTTACCAATACTTGAGGACTAAGTACAACAACTGTATCATACTAGAAATTGTTTGTCATTTCTGCTTTACATAACCTGTATCTTGTCTTTCCAGTCTGAATCTGATTTTGTAAGTCAATACTGTTTTTAATCCAGTCCAAATGTCATTCATGGCTATTGTCAAACATTCATATCTTTAATGTGAGCTAAAGAAAATTGCAACTCACATGAAGAACATAGTGTATGAAATTATTTTATGGGTTTTGAATCTCTTAAACTTAATTGTTTTATCTCTATGTCTTTCAAAAGTGTCCATATCCTTTCAAATAATTGGAGCAGTTTTTCTATGTGGTTAGCATTTTAAAGTATATTCTTTCAACATACTTTTGCTGAAGTATGGAGGGAGTGAAAGCAACATCACAGCATTAGAGAATGAGGCTCATAGTAGAATGTATTTGCAGTGTGGATGAAGAAAAAATATGCAAATGTGTGCCCATTTCTAAAGAATACATCAAAAAACCATACTATGTACGTTACTTTGTCTCATAATATGTGAGAAAGTGTATT
>VWZN01009443.1:73242-91032 GCA_013396955.1 Regulus satrapa | reverse complement strand
TGTGTTTTTTTTTCCTAGCTTTTGTTAAAAAAAACAACCAAAAACGCTGTTTATCCCTGTTTCATTCTTTTTTGCTTCTTTTGTACCTGATGACTTAGCTTACCTCCAGTTCCTGGTTCTTCTGCTTCTCTGTTTGTTTTGTCAGAGCTTCTTTTTAACTAATCTGTGTGTTAAGGGGCTTAGAAGATCCAAGCTAAAAATCCTTTAAAATTCTCCAGAGATACAGAAAATGCAAAGAGGGAAATTGGGTTGAGTTGTGCCACTGAATTGACGAGTGTATATGCTACACTAGTTAGTAAGCCAGTACAGTACACTGTATTAGGGTAGCTAGTACACTGGTTAGAACTAGCCAATTACATAACTGTTGAGGCTCAGTCTAGACTACTCTCTTTTCATAAAGCAGTCCCTATTTACTGCACTTCTGGCTAAATTAGAAGTGTAGAATTACCTGATGGGAGGGTTTATCAGATGTGTAAGCTTGGAGAGCATTACGTAAGTTCCACCTTCTAAACAGACTTTGCAGAGGAAAATGCCTGGCTATGTAATTCGAATTAAAAAAGAGCTATGGCTTTTGAGAATTTGTTTGTTAGTTTTAATTACTACATATATATTTAGTAATTTATTTATTCACTATATTTGTGAATAAATGCTTTCGGAATTAATACATGCCTTTAACTTAGAGGCAGGGAAGAGACATCTGTCTCATGGAGTAACTGCTGCCTGAGATAGTCTTACCTATGTGTCAAAACATAGCAGTGAAGTTGATCACAGCTATGATATTCATTCCCTCCTTTTTTAAATTCTGATTGATAGAATTTATGTTGATGAATCTTATATTTTAAATTATTTTTATAAGTCTTGTGTGACGTTTTTAAACATAATTTATACTTACGAATCTAGACATTATGTCTGTCTCTCTTCCAATGCTACTAGGAAAAGATTTGTTAACATTGGGGTGGTAGAAGTGTATACTAGGAAACTCCAAAAAATGTGGATGTGTCTGTTCAGCCTTGGAGGAGCCTGAGTCTTCTCTGATACTCTTTTGAAGTGTTTATTCTACAATTCTGATTTGTTCTGTCTTGAAAGCAAGATAATGTATAAAATGTATTTGTTCTGTCTTTAAAGCAACATAAAGTAAGAAAACACTAACCTAAAGAGTTATTCTGCAGTATGTGTGGGTCCATCTGCATGTACCTATTTTGTATTTTTAAATCTTATTTTCAAATTAGGGATTGCAGATAGGTACAAGAGAACTGGAGGAGATGGGAGCAAAGTTCTGTGTTGGCTTGCTGCGTTTAAAAAGAATGTCCTCACCTTTGGGATACAGTCTGCCTTCTAGTCTGTTGGAAATTGAAAATGAGCTGATTGAGTCAAGCTGTAAAGTGACAAGGTAGTACACTTCTTTTATATTTACTTTTTCTTTTGAAAAAGATTGCAGTTTCTCAAGTGATGTAAAGATTCTTTCAAAAATATTCTTCCACTCATCAAAAATAATTCTGATGTGTTGTAATCTGTCGTTGTAACAATAATCTGAATATGTTGGAGACCTATTGTGTTAATTCAGTTGCTTCAAACTTTGAAAGAAAACAATACAGACAGAGTTAGACTTTGTGTCACATTTTTGTTGCTGGGATAAACACTAGTAATTCTAATGTCATTGGGGAGTTGTTACAGACCATAAGATTCAGCAGTAGGTCTTAGGTCTTAATTGTCTCTTTCAAAGTTTTTGTTTTGTTTTGGTTTGGTTTGGTTTGGTTTGGTTTGGTTTGGTTTGGTTTGGTTTGGTTTGGTTTGGTTTGGTTTGATTTTTTTTAACTTACTGTGGTGTTAAAAATGTGTTTAAACAGACTTAAAGTATGTGAGTTAAGGTACTAAGAATCGTAAGCATTTCTTCCAGACTTTCTTTTTCTTGTTTCTCTTCTGCTGGAGATATATAAGACTTGAAGAATTTAAAAAATACTAAGTTTGGGTTATGGAAGAAATTTATATGCTCAGTACCCAGGTTACTAAGTTGCCACTTCTTAAAGCTGTGGATAGGTTTGCAAATGCATGCATACATTGCATCTTTCCATTCATGTAATTCATCACTGAAATATCTATGTGTACATGGTAACTAAAGATGGACAGCAAATACATGATTTTGAATGTACAAGCATATTTTTCTGAAAATATGGTTGACAGACTAACAAAGCTGAGTTCCAAACTTGAAAAAATTCATTGGAAAGGTGTAAGATTTACATGGTGTAACATTTTTACTAATGTTTGCTGTAGCTCCAGTTTAGCTAAGCTAAAGCAGTAGAGTGGAAACTTGGGGAAAAAAAAATCAAATTTGTTACTGCTTTTGAACAGCTGAAACAAGGAAGTAGTTGACAATAAGGTTTACATTGGCTGTAAGGTTAGTAAGTATTCTGTCTGTAGACCATGAAAACCTAGCAGAACTGTAGGAGGGCATCTGTGACACCCTATGACAGGGAAATAATGTTTACTTCCCTCATTCAGACAATAGCACATCAGTCTTACTGCAGTGTTGAGTATTGAGAGAAACTGGAGCTTATTCATGCTTACCATTTACAGATAATAATGAAAAGTGAAGCATAAGCTAAAAGGTGATCAGAACAATAGGAGTAATAACGGGAGGATGTCTTAGGAAAGTGATTAAAAGTGTATGAATAGTAGCTATGATATGCTGGCTCCAGTGATGGCTGGATTCCCCCCAGTATCATCTGCTCACTAGTTGTACGTCAGGATGTATGCAATGACTGAATTCTTACTGTCAGGACAAATTTTGTGCTTGGTTAAAAGCTGAGTTAGTGATTGTTGGAAAAATAGTGTCAGAAAGTGGGTTTGGGGTAACCAAAGAAGAACTTCTGTAAGTGTGTAAGTAATTAAAGAAATTTTAGGGAAAGTATGGGCCCGCAGGTGAATGGGGCCGGACACTGGACATGTAAAAGGCTGAGGTACTGACAGCCTTCTTCATCTTAGTGCTTACTAGAAGGATTTGCTCTTGGTATGCTAAGGACCCAGACACTGGGGGAGGACTGGGGCAAGGAAGGCTTACCTGTGGTGGGAGAGGAATGGGTTGGAGAATATTCAAGCAAGCTAGTCTTACCTAAGGCCAGAGATCCTGATAAGATGCACCCACAAATACTAAGGGAGCTCACTGATGTCACTGTGAGGCCACTCAATATTTTTTGATGGATCACAGTGATTGAGACAGGTGCTTTTGAAGACCAAAGGAAGCCTGTCTTCAGGAAGAATAAGGAGCAGGATCCAGGGAATTACAGGCTGCTCAGTCTCTGGGATCCCTGATAAGGTGATCGAACAACTAATCCTGGAAAGTATTTCCAGCTGCTTGAAGAGGAGGTGTTCATGAGTAGTCAACATGTGATCTTCCCCTCTCCTCAGCACTGGCATGGCCTGCATGCCTGGAGAATTGTGTTATTCAGTACAAGAGTGTCATGGAGGTACTGGAGATAGCCCAGGGAGGAGCTCCTAAGACGGTGAAGGGATTGGTGTACCCCTCACAGGAGGGAATGCTGGCAGAGCAGGGACTGTTGGTCTGGAGTATAGAAGGCTCAAGAGGCAAATTATCAGTGTATACAAATACCTGAAGGGAGGTTGTAAAGAAGCTAGAGCCAGGCTCTTTCCGGTGGTGACTGCTGACAGGCTAAGAGCACAGACTATACAGGAAATTGCAGTAACCATTATATGCATAGAAAGGTGCCCTAGTTTTGGCCAGGACAAGGTTAATTTTTTTACTGTAAACAAACAGGGGCCTGGCCAGACACTACTAGTATTTGATACCACCTCACAGCACTTGTCAGGGTCTGGAGTAAGATACTCCCTCATTTCTGGTCAGGCTGGGGAGAGAAAAAGTATGGCAGATGAAGAGTTTGGTATTTTTGCATTTTCTAGGAAAATAATTCCATTATGTTTTGCCTTTTATTATTAATGTTGTTGTTGTTGCTGTTCCTCTTTTTTCTCTCATTGCTACTTCCAGTAAATTGTTGATTTTTCAACTTGTAATTTTTACCTTTGTTCCTCCAATTCTTAACTCCATTCCCAGAGGGGGAAAGAGAAGGGGAAAGGGGTGGAGCAAGTGAACAGCCATGACAAATGGTTTTATCTATATCTATACCTATCTATATATATATACATATATAGATAGAGATGTATCATGATGTGAGGATGTTCAAACAGTGGAACAAGGTTCCACTGCAAGGATTGAGAGTGGAGGATATAGAATCATTCTCCAGGGGATGTTTGAAAGTTATGTCAGTGTGGTCCTCAGCAAACTGCTGTAGGTGGTCCACTAGAGCAGGGATGTTGGATAAAATGATCTTCTGAGGTCTCTTCCAAGCTCAGCTGTTCTGTGAAAAGAGGGAAAAATCTTCAAGTCTTTTTGCAAAAGGTATTGAATGCTGGCATTTTGGGCATGTCGGTTTGAGTGCTAGTGTAGGTTATTAGAATACAGGATTCTAAAAGTAACAAGTTAGTTGCATTTGTCTCTCAGAACTTAAGCAGCCACGGTCCTGTTCCCTTGTGTGTTAGGTTCAGTTGTGACCAAATGTCCATGTACCTGCTAGAATCACTTACTCATTTTCTTGCTGTGAGATAGGACCAGGAGAAGGAGCAAAACAGGCCTAAGACTTCAAGAGGAATGAAAAAAACTTTCTTGACAGACTTAAAAGAATTATGAGAATCAGGTTAAAACCTTCAGCTCACTTCTCCCTCCAACACCCTTCTTTCCTTCCTACCAACACAACAATGTAGACAAATAAAACCCAAAGATTTTCAGTTTATCACTCCTAGAGCAGTCCTTCTTTCAGTTCACCCAGGGAGAGGAGCCACTCCTGACAAAACCATAGAGACTTCCCCACAAGACTTTGTTTCCAGTTCTCTTGAGGTTTCAGTCTTCACCAATGCATCCACCCATNCCACATGTCCTCTCTCCATCCTTTCTTTCACCCAGGAGCAGATCGATGTCTGCAGGTCTCATCTGAGCTCTAAAGAGTTAATATCTCATGCAGGCAGACAGCGCTAGAGCAGGCTGGAGCACTCCAGGCCGTGCTGGGGCTGGGCCAGGCTATGGAGGGCCCAGGCCTGAAGGCAGCGGCCAGGCTGGGGCTGGGCCATCCCTGGCCCAGGGCTGCTCTCCGGCCCCGCGGTCACTCTCTGCCCGGCTGCAGGGCTGCCTCTGCCCTCTGCCCAGGATCTCTCACGGTGGCCGTACTGGGGGGAGCAGCCAGGATCTCAGGGGCTGCTGGCATTCCCTTCCCCCTGCCCGCTGCTGTTCACCCACAGCTGCATTCCAGCCCAGCCCTCCCAGGATGGGCAGGAAAGGGACCCGACCTGGCCCCGGCCTGGCCATGTGGAGCGGGGATGTTACCTTGAACCCTGCCAGAAGGAAAGAGAGCCCTCTTCCTGGCTTTTCATTTTTAACCTGTGTATCCACAGAGGTGTATCCCTCCTAATTGGCTTGTTAGCATTCCGTACTTCCTTGGACTGGATTTAAATTGAACCAGTACATCTTGGCATTTTTGTCATATATACCGTTCTGGTTCAGTCCTGGGCAGGGTTAATTTTTGCAATAGCTGGGAGGGATGTTACTCTATACCACCTCACATCATTGTCAGGCTCAGGGAGAAGTGTGTCTCTTCAGGGAATAAGGGGCTCCTCAAAGGGCAGAAAACATGGCATGCAGAACAGTCTGGTATTGTTTATTGTTGGGGGCTTTCTTTGTGGATCATTTCTTATACCTTTGTTACTAATGTCGCTGTTACTCTTCACTGTCTTATCCCACTGCTGTTTCCAGTAAATTGTTCTGATCTCAATCTTTTGTAATCTCTGCCTTTTGTCCCTTCAGCTGGTAGGGAGAGGAAGGGGCGCATGTTTTTGTGGGAGTACTGAATTGGAGAATACTGTTCCTAGACCAAGACATATGCTTTAATAATTTTATAAATAGTAATTCTTCTGTAAACACAGGCTGGCTGTTAAGCAGTTTCATTTGACAGCTATTGTGGATGGCCTCTAAATTACAGCTTTTCAGCCAGCACATGTTTCTGCAGTTCCTCGTGTGCGGCATGTTTAACTTGGAAATGGTGTCTATGTGTTACACCTGTTTGTCATGTGCTTTTTTAAAAATTTTATTTGCAGCAACAATTACATGTTAATAAGACTATAATATTTTTCCCATTTGTGAGTGTTATAACACTGTCAATTTTATTAAAACTAAAGCTTCAGCATAAATATGTCACTTTGAAATGCTTAACTTGAGTTACAGCATTTTGAATCAAGATGTGGTTGTATTAATCAGTTAATACATGAGGGTGGCTTTGAAAAACAGCCCCATTTCCATGTAATTTTATATTACTGGCTCAGGCATGGGATTTCAATTTCCTACTGTGTTTTGGGAGAAAGTTAACATCCTAGCTCACAGAGAGCTAGTGGCCAATCTTTGGAAAAAAGTTATGTGCTGGATTTCTCTTTGTTAGTGTTACTTATGGTGGATTTTCCTTACAAGAGCATCTGTTGAGTTGAGGAACCAATTGTCATATTATATACAAGTCACTCCACTTAGTATCTGCTAGAAAGCTATAGGCACATCAAAAATATTTTAGTATCAGAACAGGATAAAAAAGGGTGAGATGTTATGTTTGCTTTCTGTTTGATAGCAAATTGAGTAATGCTAGATGAGAAAAAGAAAAAATGGAAACACATAGCTTGTTTTAATGCTGTAAAATAAAGCAAATCCTGTTATATTCACAGATGCACATAGTTTGAACTTCCTTTACCAGCTAAAATACTTCATTGATCCAACTATCTCTAGAAATTATTATTGCATTGTATGAAAATTAATTGCATGTGAAGTACAACCATGCTGGGGCAGGGGAAAACTGCTTCTGACTTGATTTCTATTTCATTGCTGGGAATAAGTGGCACAGGGACTGTTTGAGGCTGGATTTTCAGAAAGCACTGATAAAAAACTTAGTCCTGCATAAACATAGTGTTGTCGGCTACATATGAGCGCAGGTAAAATATAACATTAAGCTTATAATAATCTTACTATTATTGAGAATCTGTGGAAATATTTGTAATCCTGATTTATGAAGAAAGTACTCTGGAACTTAAAAAAACCTAGCAGGTTCAGTTCAGTTCCATACAAAAGACTAGGTAATGAAAATGGAGAGAGATTATTTAATAAACTTCATTCAGTGTATTAAAAGTGAATTTATACCTAGAAAAATTATTTTTAAAATAGTTTCCCCTAACTTGAAATTTTTTGCACAGCTGCAGATGGTAAAAGGTGATAACCAAATGCTTCTGCAGTAAAGAATTTAGGAGAGTGGGAAAAAACCTGTTCCTGTGCATGTAAGAATTAATATTTTAAATGTTATAGAACATTGATGTAAGAAATACTGAAATTTATTGGAGGAATATGTTAACATCTGTTTAAGTATTTTTTAAGTCCTGATGGACTTATTTCTTAGAGTCATTAAATGTAAATCTAAGAACACTAAAACATAAAACAGAAAAATGCACAGCATGAAATGAGAAAATAGGTACATTGCTCTCAGTATTCACCTAGCAATACTTTATAACTGTATGAGGATTTGTGATGGAAAAACTGAACGTGTGAATTCCAGTGGCTTAACTTAAGATATGGCATTAAGACCAAAATATATTGTGTATTTGTACCTGGGTTTCTGAGCAATCTGGTGTCCCTGCCCACATCAGGGCTTTTGGAACTAGATGATTGTAAAGGTCCCTTCCAACCCAAGCCGGTCTATGATTCTGTGATATATAAGAAGCAATAATTTTGTTCACAGAATCTCCACTATTAGCAATAAAAGTGCCATATAATATTTAAGCTTGCACATTATCTTATTCTTTGCCAAAGGGATCAATTCTGCCAGAGGTGGAGTTAAGAGGTGATTCCATACTTCTGTTGCCAGAGGCTCAGAAGCAGAATTTTGCAATATGTCTTAGACCATATTTTAAAAAAAAGTCTTGTCAGCTAAGCTATGCATTTATTATGCACTTAAGTCATGGAAGTATACAAAGAGCCTCTGTCAAGCAGAGTTAATAAAGCTGATTTCTATTCCTCTTCAAAGACAGTCATGGGTCAGAATATAGTCACACAGCCTCTTGTTTTATATGCCCAAACTTCAGTTCTCACTGTTCTGTTACAATGAAAGAACTGCTTATACTTTGTTTATATTCACATGATTTGCTGCTTTTTACTTTACATCAGATTTACATTTACATACTTTACATTACTTACATTAGAGACAAAGGAGAAGCTACCTCCTGAAAAAAACAGGTAAAAAGTTCATCCATAGGAAGTGTAACAAAACACAAATTTTTACAGAGCTGTAGCATTCCTGTAGGGTTAGAATAGAGCAATTACTAAGATTGTGGTTATTTCCTTTAGTTTTTGGATATTATTGGTATTACTTTTCACTAAAGCACAGTTTTAATGCTTTAGAGACTAAGCAGGCAAGTTTAAACACAGAAGCAGTAATTTTATTTTTTGCAAATTATTTTGAAGGTTTCTCAAATTCTTTTTGCTTTTCCAGGTTGTAACTATAATGACCAAGTACATGTTAATATTTTAGAATATATTGCCAGTATTTCATTACACATAGGCTAAATTTGCAAGAGTTCATTTTAAACCATGAAACAAGAAAAATAAAGCAGTAAGTAGATTTATTCCAGTCTGGCAGTGAACTTCAACATTTTATGTGATGAATTAAACATTAGTTTTTCTTTAAGTATTTCCAGCCCATTTGACAGCATTTTAATCCCAGTTCCAAGTGAAGAAGATTAAACTAAATGTAATACTGGTCTTGTATTGAGAACTATAGTTGTTGTGCTGACAGGTTTGATAGGGTCTATATGCAAGGAAACAAAAACATATGGCCACAGTCATAATTGTTCCAACATACAAGACTTATCCTCTGCTCAAAAACTTGACCACTTTTTGGAAATTCTAGTTCATGCCAGTGATTCTTTTGAGACTCATTGGTGTGTTCTAGAACATGGTGTACTTGTGCTTGTTAATTTGATTTAATAATAGCAGAGAAGCAGACTGAGCTTTGGGACCCAGCATGTCTAGAAAATGGTTGAAATAGCAAACAGCCAAAAGGAGCTCTCTGAAGGGAAAAAGTTGATGAAAAATCAATTTCCTGCACTTAGTCTTACACTTGAGAAAAAAACATCAGACGGGTGAGGCAAGGAGTGAGGAGTATATGCAGTGGGAGGCCGTATGAAGTCTTCCAGGGGATTTCTGCCTAGACTGTCATATAGAAACTGCTTGTGTCCTATTTTATTTCCCTCTCTCTTAATAACTCGTAAACTTTGCTTAGACATTTGTATACTCCTAATCTTCTTCACCTGGAGATAAAGGTTTTTCCTTCTTATTGTCCTGCAGGGGTGGAGCAGTCTTCTAGTACCTTAGGAGCACAGCTTTGTTAAAAAGAAGGCATCTTATACTGCAGGTTTTGTCCAGTCTGTCCCATTCCAAATGTTGGAAGAAAATGTTAATAAAAATCAGATTCAGATTCCACTTGTGGGCCTGATAGCAGTGGCCATACACCATACCCCTCCTCTGGCCTCAGTGAAAGTGATTGCTTTTAATTCTGTGTAGACTGTATCATTAGAGTTTATCTTCTCTAGAGCAAAATAATCAAGGAAAAAAACCTGAACAATCAAACAAATACATATTCTTCATACCATTCTTTAAGTTTTTTTCTACTTCTCATGGTATGATCCCAATACTTTCATGGGAGACAGTTAATGAGTGATGAATCCCAACTGATTTGATTCAGTTTTGAATTTCATAAAATATATTTCAGGGTGAGACACATAGAAGGTCTTGATGTTACTCGTGATTAATCTGTGGAGTAAAATTTTGTAACTCTAAATGTGAAGAAATTTAAAAATAATAATTGAAGAGGATTTGGATGTTCAGCTTCTTATGACTTGGAAAAGAGTTGGATATATTATCCCATTCAGCTGTGGAAATTCCCTTCAGAAAATATCCTTACTACTTACAGAAAACACAAAGGCTAAGAGCAGCTGAACTGGACAACACTTGTAGTTGCATGTGTAATGTTACCTCCTGCAGCAGGATTGCTAATCTTCAGAAGAGAATATAGACACTAAATAGAAAGCAGAAGGGAAAGTATGGAGAACCAGTTCCTTTGTGATACTTCATAACTGTCTTTCTCACCTACAATTTATTTTTCTCCCATGACACTGCAGTTTTAAAAGAACTCATTGGTACTTCAGAATTCTCTCTTCGTCCTTTCCCAACTCACCAAGTAGCTGCAACTTTTCCTTTGACAGGGAATATTTATTATTTTTTCGTTCCAAAGTTGTAAAATGTATACATATCTGCTGTAGTGTCAGAAAACTGCTGATCTCCATAGGGTTAAAATTGGTAATAGTTATGTGTACCTTGTGGATTATTTTTTCTGTAATTGAGTCATGTGGATAATGAAAAATCCAAGTATATTTTTTATGGACAAGTAAAATGTTATTTTGAAAAAAAATATACCATGTTAGTGAAAGGTTTATTAAATTAATATATTTGGAGCATTAATGTAAATGAAAAACACTTAGTAAGGTGTTATCATTTTGAAAAGTAATAGAGTCATAGCAAGGCTTGGATGGGAAGGGACATTAAAGATCATCTAGTTCCAACCCCCCCGGCACAGACAAAGAGGCAGCCCACTAGATGAGATTTCTCACAGCTCCATCAAACCTGACCTTGACCACTTCGAAGGATTGGGCATCCACAAGTTCTTTGGTCAATCTGTTCCAGTGCCTCACTACCCTCACAGTAAATAATTTCTTCCTAGTATCTAATCTAAATCTCTTCTCTTTTAGTTGAATATTATTCCCTCTTGTCATATCCCTTTCTTACTATGTAAAAAGTCATCCTTCCTTTCTCCTATAAGTCCTGTTTAGGTACTGGAAAACCACAGTGAGGTCTCTGGAGTCTTCTGTACTTCAGACTGAAGAACTCTGGCTCTCAGCCTGTCTTGGCAGGAGAGATGCTCTAGCCCTCTGCGCAGCTTAATGGCCTCCTCAAAGTTCACTCCTACAGGTCCGTGTCTTTCTTGTGCTGGGTGCAGCACTCCAGTTGGGATCTCACCAGAGCAGAGCAGAGGGGCACAATCCCCTGCCCCATTTTGCTGGCCACACTGCTCTGGATGCAGCTCAGGACATGGCTTGGCTTTCTGGGCTGCAAGCTCACACTGTTGACTCATGTCCAGCTTTTCATCCTCAGGGCTTTGTAGGGCTTCTCTCTGTGACTTATATTTCCTAATATGGAATTTATTTCCTGTCTGGAATTGCCCTGATCCAGTTACAGAACCTTGTGTTTGAATTTGCTGGACTTCATTAGGTTCTCTTGGGCCCATTTCTTAAATTTGTCCCTTTGGATGGCATCCTGTCCTTCTATTGTGTCAACTGCACTGCTCACCTTTGTGCCATCTACAAATTTGCTCAGGAGCACTTGACCTCCCTGTCTGTGTTATTTAAACAGCAGTGGTCCCAAGACAGAGCCCCGAGGAACCCCATTTGTCACCAGCTTCCATGTGGACATGGAGCCTTTGACCAAAACTCTTGGGCTGCATCCTTCCAGACAAGTCCTTGCTTATCAGTACACTCATCAAATCCACACCTCTCCAATCTGGGATAAGCATGTCATGTGGAACCACGCTGAAAACCTTACAGAAGTTTAGGTTGATGACATGGGCTGATCTTCCCATGTTGACTGTTGTAGTCATTCCATCATAGAAGGCCATCAGATGGGTAAGGCATGATTTGCCCTTAGTCTCCAGGTGTGGAGAGAGCACTGCCTGTGTTCCTGATCACTTCAACATCTTTCCAAGAGACATGAAATCCCTTTTGATATTTCACATTGTTGCAGCCTCATTCAACCCTGCATGAAAGAGTAGGAGTGGTTGATAGTCCTCTGTTTTGCCAGTCTTGGTAGCCTCTTTGTGACATGATGAATGTGGCCCTGATAGGCAGCAAGTCTTGCTAGAGAGTTTGGATGGTAAATGGCTGCTTCTGTGTGTCTCAGTGAGGATTCTCCAGTAATTATCATGCTTCTTGCATTTTTGGTGGCGCTCATTTTCCATTCATATGAATGGTTGGTTTTACCAGTTCTGTAGCATTGTCCTTTTCTTGTTCTTGACTATGTATTGTGGAGTTTTTTCCTCCGAGCCTCATAGTGTCATTTTTGTTACGTAAGGGCAGCTCAGTGGCAAGGGAGAGACTTCCTTTTGCTCCAGTCTGCCTTGCCTTACAAATCAACCAAGCCTGTCTCAGGATTGGATGCTAATGTACCTTCTGTTGCCAAGGTCTTAAAGCAGCGCTATCTCTCTGCCCCTGTCAGCTCATAATCCCATGCATGAGTCATGCATAATAAGCTTGGATTCCCAGATAGTATGCTGCCAGAGGAGCTCCTCACACAACATGGCAACCTGCACAAAAGGCATATTAACTGTCTGGGAGTGCTTGCACCCATGACACCTACCTCTGCCTTCAGGGCCGAGGGGGACTTTCTGATTATGGAGTTTCCTGCAGCTCAGGGTCCAGGTAACTCTTTTAGTCTTCAGCAACTCTGGGTCTAAACAAATACCCAAGGTGGCTGTGGTCTCTCTTGGTTTTAGCCTGGCAGCTGCAGTGTGTAGATGCCATTTTTGTGATAGAAGGAGACTGCTTCCTCTTCCTCCTCAAGCAGAATTAAGTGACATTTTCTGTGTGCCCTTCCCAGCGCCATTTAAGTCTGCTGGCAGCACTCACACCATGTCAGCCTCACTCATGAGAGCTAATGGTTCCTGGCAGGTCTCTCAACTCATACTCATGTTTCTCTGACTGTGCAGTGGAGGCTCTGCCCAGCTTGTTCTAGTGCTCAGCCCCCCCAGAACTTGCTGTGGCTGCCACTGGTGTTTCCACTCTCACTGCTGTGTGTGCTTGACTGATCTTAATAATAAACGTGTGTTTTAATTATTAATTAAAATACATTTTAGAAAACTATTGTATTAATTCCTAATTCAGTGGATTTGGTATCAAGTGATGAAGAAAATACTCTTTTAAATGAAAGAGATACTCTTCAAGTTCCTCATAAAGACCATAGTATTATAACAGGTGTATTAATCAGGCGTTTAGGAATTAGTTTTTCTAACTGTAAAGTGTTGTTTGGATAAGATATGCAGAACTTCAGAATTTCATATTCTCTTTTAACAGCCATGACTTCAAAGAAAATACACAGATCATGGCATCCTTTGCATTACGATACTGTAGGTGTGAGATAAACAAACTGCTAACCTGAGAAAAAGAATCGTTTCCTTTTAAAAGAAAAAGCAGGAGGTGTAGGAGTAGAGGAAGAAGGATTATTGAGCAAGTTAATTAGGAAGAGCCCAAGGGAAATGTTAGGAAATTAAAACCCATAGAATCAGCATCACAGCAGCTAAAAATATATCATTACAAGATACACTGAGGGTGGGGAGCAGCAGGGAGGCAAATAAAGAATTTGATTAAACAGTAAGACATTTTTTCTGGTATTTGATTTCTGTATTTCTTGTGATCCAGCCTCAGTAGTACAGTGGAGTCATAATTACACTTCTCAGATTCATGCTAACCTTTAGAACAGAGATTACTGAAAAGTTAAATATTCAAGGCTAACATTTGCTACATCAAAAGGCAATACGTCATGGGAAAGCAAATATACAAGTGGTATGTGGCACAGTTTGGATTCAATTTTATGAGGAATGAAAATTTAAGAAAGGGAAAGTAGAAAAATAACATTAGTAAATATTGCATTAGTATTTTTTTTAAGTAATAAACAATTGTGAAGTCATGGTGTGTTGCTCTGGATGGTAGTAGAAAGCTAAGACTATTAAGAATTCAGAGTTTTTATTTTAAAGGTTTATGTAGCTTTCTAAGTCAGAGCTGTTCTAATCTTTGATCTATTCTAATGGTACTTCTCTTGAATAGAGAAAATAACATATAATGATGATTTTTGCTTTTTACTATGTGAAATGTTGTCCCTCAGCTCTGGATTTACATGTGCCAGAGCAAATGTCTGAAATGTGTCAGAGCAAAACAGATTGTCTTTTTATGACTGTTCATAGGGCCTGAATTTTCAGAAGTTTGGGGTACACCTACATGTTTACACATACATGAGTAAGTAAAATAAAATTATACAACTATAAAAATAAGTATATTGTTTTTCAAGACAATATAACATAGGACATATTATATGAAGTGACAAGATACTTTGAAGACGTGAACTATATGGTTTCCTTGTCCAGTTCTGTGGGTTTTTTGCCATAAGGTAGGCTTTGTTGGTTGCTTTTTCTTAACAGAATCAACTACGTTAGTTTAGTATCAAAATAATTACATTTACTAAAAAAAAAGTGGATAGAATTTTTGAGAGCTTTACTATTCTATATTACACCTCACTAAGATGGATTTTTGTAAGTGATTGCTGTAATGCCTTAAACATCCCATTGTCACTGGCTGAATATTTCTCCTTGACATAGCATATTGCAATTTTCTGTCAGTGTTCAGAACTATTACATAATATACACAACATTCAGATTTAATGGCTCCATTTCCTGTGAATTACACAGTCTATTCTCCAACTGAAGTGTGGATTCCTTGCCTATGGAAATTAATTAATCAGTAGCAATTAGAAGCACAAATTGGAAAAGAAATCTTGGACTGTGGATTGGACGTGGACTTGTCAGAACGTGATAGGTCTGGTGACCTATCATTTGTTCCTTTAAATAAATTTAAATAAACCTTTCATTTGTTTCTTTAAATAAATTATACATTTAAACTTTTTATTTCCCTGGCTTCTTTTTCCATAGCGGAATTGTTGGCAGGTAGTGGCTTCCTAGGGCAGAAAGCAGTAGAGGATGAAAGCACAAAAAATTTGTATTCCTTTGCTGGTTCTTCCACAGGTGCTTCATGCAAAGCACATATCCTTATCGTATGTTGGGATCCCCATACCTGAAATGAAAGAGACTACTCTGTAAAGATCCTGGTTATTTTCTTCACTCTTTGTCTCTCCTAAATGGAAACAATTTTGTCTTAAACACCCAGTTCATTAAGCAACAGTGCATTATTGCCTTAATTACAGCTTAAATAACCTATGAAGTATTTTGTTTTGTGGAACTTTCTGTTTCACATAGTTAATTGAATACAGGCTCATTTAGTGAAACCACAATACAGACAGTTTTGAATGTAATCTTTTTTTCCCCCTAAGCTAGGGAACAGTTTTCCTCCCAGTATTTGAATTAACTGTCAGCAAATGTTAAAATTTGCATACATTAACATACAAAATGTTACACTGTGTTATGTCATTGAGGTTGCAGGTAGAGGAAGAATACTGTGAAATTTATTTATATTGAATAGAGATAGCATTTCATATTTCAAGTTGGGCAGCTGAACTCCTAAAAAGTCTTTAGAAAGAAGCAGTGATTAGTCCTAATTATAAAGCCACAGCCAAGCTAGGTTTTGTGTATCTTCAGANAAAAATAATTAAAATTTATATGCAAATATTTCTACAAGTTCTGTGTTATGTTTTTCAATAAGAAAATTCTCACTGTTTTGTATGAGTTCTGTATGATTTGATTATTAGGCAAAATGCATTACAAAACCTTATCAGGTGATGAATGTAAAAACACCTATTCAATACTTAGGAGTAGTTGGTGCTTTTAAGCAGATTGGTTTTTATGTCTTGGGTGAGTAAAAGTGGGTCTGGAAAACAGTTTTTCTACCTTACCACTCACCCCTTCCTCTGTTGTAGGCAGGTGAGAGGAGCAAAAAGTTGTATTTTAACCTTTTTCCAGTTAACACTAAAGGTGTTAATCCTCTTGTTCTTCAGGGTCATTAGTTAAAGGCATAGACTGTTTCCTGGGCAGAGCATGAGTTCACTAAATGAATTGCCTCAGAGTTGCAATGCTTGACAAATTTTTAGTTTTACCTAATGCAAATGTGTGAGAATCTGGTAGAAGTTAAGTGATTCGTACGGGAACTTAATTGTAGGTGTAACCATGACCCCTTGTTCTGTCATCTCAGTATAAAGTGATTGCTTACAGAGTTTTCCAGTAAAGTTTGTGTTTCAATAAAATACAGCAGTTTGTCAATACTCTGCAGCAGTGGCTGTGTCCTTAGGGGGTTGGATTCTTCTTCAGCAGCTTCTGATATTGCTGTATTTACATTAAGTTCTTACAGGCCATTAGTGTAGCAGATTTGTCATGGTACATTTGGATAATGAGTTGTATATGACTAATTAGTTACAGGCATTACAAACATGGGTTTGTCTCTCAGTTGTTTTACGTACAGCTAAAAAGCCAGTCCCATTTCAGGTAATCTGCCTCTTTCCTGAGGTAGTTTTCGGATTACTGTATGTCAAGAAGGGGACACAGGGCACATGGTCTAGTGTGTTAATCCAAATTTGAAATGATTCATGGAGCTTCTTGTTTGTTATAGCCCCACTACATACGTTTTGGATGAAGATGAGCCTCGCTTCCTAGAAGAGGTTGATTACAGTGCAGAGAGTAATGATGATCAAGACGTTGAATTAGCTGATAATGCAGATTATGAGGCAACTAATCAAGATGATGGACTTTCAGACTCAGATTCAACAAAGATACTGCTTTCCTGAACCAGCTCTGCCATCAGCAACAGAAAATAAAGTATCCTGGATTTCCTGTCATATACTTCCTTGCTGTGTTCTACAAAGGGGATAAGCTTCAGTTAACATGAATAACTGGAGCCTGCATAGCTCAAGGACAGTATATATTTCTGATATATTTGCATTTGTTTTATTTAAGGAGTTCTGTGTATTCTTTAAGCCCTAAATAGATAAATTTATTTACCAGTTCATTTTCTACTAAATAGCACTGCATGGCATTTTGTGTCCTTAAATCCTATCTTCAGAAAAATGGATTATAATTTTTAGCGTGTCAGAGTACAGAAAGTAATTTTTTGTGGTACAGTTCTTTGAGTTGCTTTCTGAAAAATACACATGTACAGATTTTTTAAATTAATTTGTGTATGTCTGTGTATATGCGCGTGTGTATACTGAGGTGAAGAGGTTATTTTTCAACATTATTTCAATGATACTTGATTGTGTTTGAAACAATGTAGTGCCTGCTCTGAAACCATTAAATAATTACTAAATTAAAAATGAGAACATGATGTATGAATTTTTGCACTTGTTTCTTGTTTCTTATGATTATGTGGTTTTGCCACAGTATTAAGTAAAAATTCTTACTGATGTCTGTTCAGAGTCCAGGAATTTTGCACACTGACCAATGCAGCCTGTGCTTAGAAGAACTAGACTCTCGTATAAAACTTGCCCATAAAATAGGCATAATTTAATTTGAATAAGTTTTCTTTTGAGTGTACATGTCTACAGGAAGAAGTCAGTTATGTACACTACATACCTTCAGCTACACAGCTGCTCCATTTTTCTTCTTGAATATGCACGTAGTTAAAATATGTTCACTTTACCAGAGGTACATGAACTATATACCCAATTCAACTACTTTAAGGGGATGGTGCGTTTTGGTTTAAACCTTTTTTTTTGCCTGATTGCAACCTAATACTAACTCTGCTCTGATCAGAAGATTGGACTGTAACTTCCTGAGGTCTCTTCCAGGCTGAACAATTATTCTGTAGTTCTGTATTCTTCATGTTTAAAGTCAAGCTGTCAGGTATGGAATTCACACTTCTTCATCTCTCCTGTTGCCTTCT